>WWET01003175.1:96788-110464 GCA_011038615.1 Limnodynastes dumerilii | reverse complement strand
TTCACATCACAATGTGCCTGCCAGAAGACGCCAGCCAATGCAGAGCTAGGAGAGTCGGCAAGTGAGAAGTCAGAAGAGCGCCGCAGAGGAGGAAGGAAAGTGGGACACAAAGGTAAAAGGAGAGAGGAATTCACCTCTCCCTAAAAGTGCTTTGTGTCTGCGCCGGATGACATCACCGACACGCTGTTCACGATGTGCCTGCCAGAAGACGCCAGCCATTGCAGAGCAAGGAGAGTCGGCAAGTGAGAAGTCAGAAGAGCGCCGCAGAGGAGGAAGGAAAGTGGGACACAAAGGTAAGTAAAAAGGAGAGAGGCTGGAGAAACATGGTGAAGAATACTGAGGGGAGCTGCAGGCACATGATGGATATGTAGGGACCGCCCCAAGCTACACAGGGACCACCCCTTGGCGACGCAGGGTCCGCCCCTCTGCTTTTTACTTTTCTCCCTGAAATTATTTTTCAAAAGTAGGCAACCATGTTGTAAATATCAGAAAGTGCTATGCAAAATGCTTTATTGATTTAATTCTCCTTATTCAATGACAGAAGTCAAGCATGAGACAAGAACGGATTTAGACGCTGTTCCTGTGTGTGTGGATCCTGAGGCAATGGATGTGGAGACGTGCGTCAGCACTGGACTGCATGCGCTATATAACCTCTCCCAATCGCACACCTGCCTTCCAACAGCCAGGGGGTTTCCTTAAGGTTTCCATCTCAAGTGAGTGCAAGGAAATTCTGGTCCATGAGCACAGACTCTCACAGCTCTGAGCATGTGCAATGTGGAAAATCCTGACACACACCGCTTTCTGGATGCAGCCCACGCATGTTATTTATTTTGGCTTGTGACATGTAGAATGACAGTAACCTGTGTGGATGTCGTTGGCTGTATAACCTACTTCACTTTTGCAAATAAACTATTGACAAATGTCATTATATATGACCAGGCCTGGTGACAGGGGGGAAGACACCTGTGACGGGCCCTAAGATTCTGATCCCTGCAAGTCACCGCTGCAAACACTATTAAAGAAGGATGGGGGCCCACGAAAACATATGTACCGGGCCCCAAGATTTCTGTTGCCAGGCTTGTATATGACCATATTCATTTTGATGCACAGGGAGTTAAAGCTCTTTTAAGTATGTTGTTTCAGATATATCTTTCCACTGTTTCTATATAACCTGTGAGTCCTTTCTCCTTTCCCACTCATACCTGCAGAGTATTATAATCTGCTGCAACACATTACTTTCCTGAGACTCCATAGATCGCCCTCCCTTTAAAACCCAGTCCCTTGCAGAAGAGATATTCTCCCCAGTTACTCCATCCTGTATTGCAGAGAACGTGGAGCATATATACAGAAGTCTCTTTCTTACATGATGTAGCAGAAAATAAAGGAGGAGGGGTCTGCAAGTGCACAGAGCTTGAGTTTATCACAGTGACACTGATAATAGTTCTGTGATTACCTTGGTCTGTGGCATTTTCTTCTGCTTTTACTGACATCTGTCAGATAATACTCTTTTCATGTGTCCATACATATGTGTATAATTGAAAACCATCATTGCAACTAGCTAGTGTCTATTACAACCTGACAGCAGCAGTCTTCTCATGTCTCCTGTGTATTCTTATTCTCTTCTAGGAGAGGGCCCCTCCTCTGTTCCTGCTCCTTCAGGATGCAATCAATTGACATGATCCCAATAGCTAAGTTATAAACACACTACACCTCAATCCACACACAGCTGTCAGAGGCTGGTAGCTTAAGTCAGAAGCTGACAATGTATTTATAGACTGAGGGCCGTATGCACACTACCAGACGTATAACAAACCGCATTTGCGCAATCTACGTAAGGAAAAGATACGTAGATAACATATATATGTTATATGTCCGGTAGTCTGCATACGGCCCTGAGTACCAAGTGCTGTCTTAAGCTGCCAGCCTCTGACAGCTGCCTGCACATGCACATAGTGGTCGCTGTCCTTGCTATGGTGCTATATTAGCCTGATAGCTAAGAATTTTGTGGGTGCGTGGCACGTGGCTGCCATGTGACTGCCCTTGGCCCCCATCTCTATCTCTGACCCAGTAGCAGTCGCACCCCCTGCTCCCACAGTAGTTACAGTTGGTTGTATGGTAAGGTCTGATGTCTCAGAATACTGTCAAAATGGTCTAAAAATACCATCATTAGAGCGCATGGCATAGTTACCAACCCTTCCTGAATATCAGGGAGACTCACTGAAGGGCGGGTGATCTCCCTGACTCCCTGAAGTGTTTGGCAATCTCCCTGAGGCTCAATCTGTTCAAAAAGTCATCGCGGTAGGATGACAGAATTTAGAAATAGTGTCTGAGGCCATTTTCATGAAGGCTAACATGTCATCAAAGACTGGCAGTTATTTAAGACAACATGACTTGAATAATGGAGACAGAAATGACAAATACACTTTGGTCTCTTGTTCAGCAGCTGTGTCACCTACTTTTAGATTTTCTAAAGATGAAGAAGTCAGCAGATCTTCTCATTACATATACATAGTTTTCTTGGCAGCACTACACGCTCAGGGGTGGAGTAATTCATAGTAAATAACATTGTTGCAGTTGCTCAGATAACTCCTACCGGAAAATCAACTCCACTTGTTTAAGAGTTCTTTATAACTTTTAAACTCATGTTGAGGGCTCGCAGTGCGTATTTGTGAGGGTAAAAGTAAGAGCATGCAAATTGTGTGCATTGATGACTTACTGTTAGTAAAGGCCACCCAGCATTAATAATGCTTGTGTATGTACTCGCACCACGGACGGACAGATGAAAGTCAATGTGCTTGAAAGTGGGGCATTTGTGTATTCTTCTAATGCCTATTGCACATTATTTATTAACAGGTTTTTATATCAGATGACGCAGCGCTTTACAGAAAATATTTCAAGTTAGTCCCTGCCCACATACTAAGGTCCCTAACACACACTAGGTTTAATTTATTCAGCAGTTAACCTACATGCATGTTTTTAGCATAGGAGAAGAAACGTAGACACAAGGAGAACATACAAACTCCACACAGATAAGGCCTAGTCCGTAAATGTAACTCATGACCTCAAGTGCTGCTCACTGAGTCACCGTACTGCTTAATAATGAATAAATTCACATTAATGCATAAGCAGGTCCTGAAAGATGGCAAGAATGTAGACAAACCATCACTACAGACATTTGCATATGAATATATTTTGGTCATACACAGAGCTAAAATCCATTTGCTTAGCCTAAAAAACTCTACATGCTCTCAACTCTATGTCAGGGTCTTGAATGTATTTTCCTTCAGCATCCTTTGTATATCCTATGAAAACAATACATAATAACCTATACAATTTGTTGGTTAAAAAGGAATTGTACTTGAATTTTTAGCAAAAGAAATATGTCTCATTCATTACACTATGCTTCATATAATCACAGTGGGCTGGATCCAGACCTTGTTAAGTGCATTAACTTAGTTACACCTGGGCTAAACCATGTTGAATTTACGGGGAGTCAAGTTAATTGTATACTTTGAATGCAGGGATATATCTTTAAATTGCTGACTGCACACAGATACTGACCAGCTTTACTATCACACTGTTATTTAGACTCGGGATAGGAAACATCACCTCTCAACTCTAATACTGCTTGCAGCAGATGAAATATGACTCCCCTGAAATCAACATGGTTTAGCCCAGGTGTAACTAAGTTCATGCACTTAACAAGGTCTGGATCCAGCCCAGTGACCTTAACATTTTAAGTTAGGTTCGCCCTGCAGTTTTACATGATTTTTATCCAAGGAGCAAATTTGCTCCTTTTTACCAGTTACTTCCAACATTTTTGAGAGCCCTGCAAAAAATGCATTGGAAAGGCTGTAGAATGCGGTGTGTCTCAGCATTCTGGTTTGCTCTCAGAAGGTGGCAGTGTTACTTTAAGATCTCACCATGTCAGCAACACAGGTCTGTATTAACCCTCTAGGTTTCTGTGATGCTGACAAACAGAAGGGTAAAATATAAAGAACCGAGGACTAAGGCAGGGGGAGTTTAAGATTTTAATAATCATTTCAGTCATATTTAATTTATGTATATACAGTATATTTGCCAAATTTCTTTATTAACCATATTTAAGCTCAGACTATGTTTCTGAGCACCTAGGAACATGGGGCCGGATCCAGACATGATAGCGCCCCCTCCAGATGTTACACTAGAGTTACAATAGTTTTATATTTGGTGTCTGCAAAGGTAGTTTACCCCCCTCATACGTGCAGTACTTCCATACCCTGGACCCTATTGTAAATATTACGCACAACCCTCACCTAAAATGAGGCTGGTGTGTAATGAAGGATTGTATGGAAGTGCTCAACCAAAGCCCTTACTATACAATTTATATACCTGCCCTGTACGCATGGCAGGTTGGGTTGTAACGCTCCACTGTTGGAAAGGCTTACAGTGCTCAATCCAGAATCCTTCATTGTTTATCTGGTTGTTATGTCGACAGTCAAAATGTCAACAGGTCAAATTGTAGACAGGTCAAAATGTCGACAGTTGAGTGTTATATTAGTATTACATATATGTTATTACATTTGAAGTTTACAGACTGTTCCAAACAAATACATACATAATACTCAACTGTCAACTGCATTTTAAACTGTCGACATTTTGACCATTGACATTTTATACCAGACCCATTCATAGTGCATTCTGATGCATAACTGCCATGTGCACACATGCGCTGAATGCACACATGGGGCTAGATTTACTAAGCTGCGGATTTGGAAAAGGAATCAGATTCTTACTTTCCTATTACATACTATTGAATATTAGCTAGAATCTGATTGGTTGCTATGGGGAACATCTCCACTTTTCCCAGCAGCCCACCCCCCACCTGTGACCCTAGGCTCCCCTGGCCCTCCTGACTCCCACACACAACTTCAGCGCAGGCTGATCTACTTCAGATCTCCCAATTACCCTGCGTGGAATGAACTCAGAGTGATATAATCAAATGGATGCAAGGATTTCAGGGTAATAGTCCCTTCCCCTGTAGCTTCTGATGCAATGATTGGAGAGAGACAGACCCCGAGCTTCCTGAATCACGGATACATAGCATTGTGGTGCCAGCTTTACGATCGGCAAATGCGTTATTGTCACCTGTCACCTTAGCATCTGGAGACATTAGTAAGCAACGAAAGGACACCAAACTATATCTGTGTTCAGCAGAATGCTTAGGATTCTGCTGTCAAAGGCCCCATGCATCCTGTGTTCGGATGTCCGAATGCTTTGGATCTTTGCATCCGGATTTAAATTAGTACAAAATGGTATCCTTCATCATAACACATTAGTTATTGTACTAGAGACAGAGGGCCGTATTTGGACTGATGTTTAAAATTAGTATGCGCGGATTAGCAAAAATACGCACCTATGTTGCAAGGCAACACCCACGACACTCCCCTCGACCTTATGAACTTAAGCTGACTTCTGCCACCATAGGGCAACCTTAACTCTATGGCCGTATATATGAGCTTAAGTAGCTAAGCTACGTGCGTACTTTCATAACCACGCCCATATTAGTCCATTTAAATGCCTTCCCCCACCCACTTTCACTAAACTACGCACGTACGGAAGACAACCATGCCCCTCCGTACGTATGACACTAAGTACGAATCCGTGCCTAATGGACTTCCATGGTTAAATCCTACATAGCTTGCGTTAAATAAGTTACTACGCATGTGCAGTTCAACCGTACCTAAAAAGACGCACAGGAAAAGTAGTAAAATTGTAAAAAAATAAAAAAGTGTGAATCTGGTCCAGAATGGCCATTTCAGCTTGTTCATTAGATCCAGGATGATAGACGGAAGGGAATAAAAGATTAATACCCACATTCCTGGCTGGATTCCATCCACTTTCCTCAAGCCCCTGCAGTGTGTGACTGCTGCCACCAGGGTATACGAGCACCAGGGCATTTTATATCAGGCTGGAGACGCACTACCTCGTATCAGCAATACATTTCTCTTTATAAAATGTGTTTGATAAACTATATTTTACAAAAAGAAATTGTTGATTTTAGCCCTCAGTATCCCCTTCATGTCTCTGCAGCCCTTAGTATCCCCATCACGTCTCTGCAGCCCATCAATTGCCCCATCATGTCTCTGCAGCCCTACAAATGCCCCATCATGTCTCTGCAGCCTTTCAATATCCACATTATGTCTCTGCAGCCCCCCAGTATTCCCCATCATGTGCCCCCAGCCCCCTTCAATATTCCCTGTGTGCCTCCAGCCCCCCTCAGCATTCCCCATCATATGTCTCCAGCCCCCCTCAGTATTCCCCATAACGTGCCTCCTGCTACCTTTATTCTTCCCCATCATATGCCTCCAGCCTCCCTCAGTATTCCCCATAATGTGCCTCCAGTCCCCCCTCAGTATTCCTCATAATGTAGCTCCAGTCCCCCTCAGTATTCCCTATAATGTACCTCCATCCTCCCCTCAGTATTCCCCACCATGCTTCTTTAGCCTCTCCCCATTTTACTTACCTTACCTTCCTCCTGCGCTGTGCTCTTTCTGCATACAGGCAGCGCTCATACAGGAAGTTCCTGTATGAGCTTGCTGCAGTTGTGAGCAATGTAACTACTGCGGAAGCTCCTACAGGAACCTGCTGTATGAGCGCTTACCAATCTGTTACAATCTATTCCTGTTACAACAATACAGTGAGAGTTGGGTAGAGAAAAGTTTCTAGTTACCTGCCAGTGCTAAAATGTTTAGGCAGAATGGGCCGTATTCACAACACTGGACGTATTGCATATATGCCCGGTGTTTCCCGATATTTGATACTGCGCATGCGTAGTATCTTTTTTACGTAGACCGCATATACGCAATCTACGGAACGAAAAGTTATGTAGATTAAGTAAAAAAGATACCACGCATGCGCAATATCAAATATCGGGAAGCACCGGACGTATATGCAATACGTCAGGTGTTGTGAATCCGGGCCTTAATTTCAAGCTCTTTCTTTAGTCTGAATCAGGACCTTTATGCTTACTTTTTATATAGGCAAGACATAGGCTCATACGCACTCCTACAGGTGTTGTGAAACCATATATCCCCTCATTCTTTGCTAACTATTAGCTATGTTTGAGCTCTTGGAGCATGCTTGGAAGTGTAGTTTCACAAGGGATGTAGTGGCCACTGTGGCAATTTCATTTTCTACACTGATATAGCCAACTAGAACAAGGATTGTTATGGGAGGGTTAAGGTTAGGTTGCAGGAAGGGGAGGGTTAATGTTAGGCTGCGGAACAAGGAGTTTTAGGGGAGGGTTCAGGTGAGGTTGCAGGAAGGGGATGGTTAAGGTTAGGCTGAGGGGAGGGTTAATGTTAGGCTGCGGAACGAGGATTGTTAGGGGAGGGTTATGGTTAGGTTGCAGGAGGGGAATGGTTAAAGTTAGTGACCTTGATTCACATTTAATAATGTACCTAAAAATACACATGCCACATGTGTATCTTGATTTTTAACGACCTGCATATGCGCGATCCAGATGTTATGAAAAGGGGCGTGCCACTACTCCGTAAGTAGGATTTTAAGAAAAGTGGGTGGGGGAGGCATGTAAATAGGGCAGAATGGGCTGGGTTTGCAAAATCTGCACATACTTTAGCAAAATCCACACAAACATACGCACAGAGAGTTAAGTTAGCCCTATGGACGTGTATTTTAAAGAATCTGGGCGTGTATTATATTATTAATATCAGTAGTAGTACTAGTAATACATTTTTGTAGTGATAATTATAATTTAAATAAAACTATAATAATAAAAATAGTAGACATAGTAGTAATCATTGTAGTAGCAGTATTAATAAACATAATTATAGCAGCAGTAATACTGGTAGTATTAATATTACAAGTAGGAATGGAATAATAAATATTAATAATTATAGTAGTAGTATTAATATTATTAAATGTAGTATTAATAACAATAGCAATTGTAGCATTAAAAGTAATAGTACTATTACTAACTGTATTAATAATAATAATGATAGAAATAATAATGGTAGTAGCAATAATCCATATACCGGTAGTTAAATGTTCTGTTAGTTGGCAATTAACATTTATTTTAGTTTTACACATATAATATTACACATAATATTTTAAAATAACCTTTTCTTTATAATACATATTTTATAATAAATTTATAATGTTATGTAACATTTTATGTGTCTGTGTGTATGTATGGCAGCGTATATACTATAGAACAGGGTTCTCAAACAGTGGCATGTTTCCCTATCATATGGTGCTACGCAGGGGGATGGGCAGGGTTGTAAGTTGTCTGCAGTATCCAATAGTATTTGTTAATAATAAAATATGCTGAGGGATAGTGATTTATGTAAAATGTGGATCTCAAAATCATGAAACAAATATGTAAAAGTAATCATGGGGGATATGTATATGCAGAATCATGTCACAAATACAGATAAATACGTAGCAAGCATGGATCAGACAAATTATGGGTCAGATTTACTAAGCTAATGAAAAGGAAAAGTGGAGATGTTGCCCATAGCAACAAATTCTAGCTGACATGTTCTAGTATGTAGTAGGAAAGTAAGATCTGATTGGTTGCTATAGGCAATATCTCTACCTTTCCTTTCCTGCAGCTTAGTAAATCTGGCCCTATGTTATAACCTGTTAATGTGTGGGCCAAGTGTTTCAGGGTCACTAAGGGGATGAACTTCTAGTTAAGGAAAAGGTAATGATGATACAATGAGATGACAAAGCTGTACTTGTCCCGATTCCTTTAGTAGGTAACTGGTAGTCAATAAATAACAAGTGTCAATACATTTATAAGGATCCCACAACCCAACTAATAATGATACATACAGTACACCGGTCGGCATGACAGCAGGAACCAGACAAGGTTGCCCCCTATCCCCGCTTCTTTTTAATCTTGCCCTCGATCACCTTCTTCGTTTATTGCAGTCTTGGTCGGTCTTTAAAGGAATCCGGTTTGGCAGTCAGGAAGTAAAGGTTTCAGCTTTTGCGGATGACTTGCTTCTTTACATTTCAGAGCCACAGCACTCCTTACACTTAATTTTGAACAAGATAGAGAACTATGGTATGGTATTGGGTTTTACAGTAAATAACTCAAAATCAGTGGCTATGTTATTGGGCCCGGAGACTTCTCCTAGGTGGGGTAGAGATCTACATCTTACATGGGCACATACCTTGTTTAGATATCTAGGAGTTATACTTCCCAAAAATATTCATAATTTATATGCCCTCAATATAGGTCGCATTTTACGGTCTTCTCTAATTGAGCTGGAGTCATGGAAACATCTCACTCTTTCATATTTGGGTAAAGCCAACTTAATAAAAACTGTTATACCCTCTTCAGATGTTGCCCATATTATTAACCACGGCTGATGAGAAACTTATAAATAAAGCTTTTCGTAATTTTATCTGGCAGGGCAAGCGCCCGAGAATTAGCCTGAAGAAATTAAAGCATGCGACCTCTGAGGGGGGTATTCATTTTCCGGATCTAAAACTGTATACGGGAATGGTTACACCAAGGGTGTGTATATATACTCTTTAGAAACAGACAAGATGATACCTTTCTTTAGAGATAGAAAAACATATGGTTAACAACATTGGAACAATGGTTAACTAATGGTTAATGAACACCTGTAATCAGCTAGAGGCGGACCAATATATTCCTTTAAAAAGGGCGCCTGTTCAGATTCATATATTCTGCTTGAAAAAGTCCTGTGAGTAGGGACGAAACGCGTCGCAGTATTCCCCTTACATCGTTGTGTCAACGTTTTTGCTAGTTGGACTATACAGCCGTGCATGCGGGGATGCCCGCTGCACCTTGTATCTCCTCTGGTGTGTGATTTCCACGGCAACCATTCACGCTGAGCCTCCGTAGTACCTCCTGCCTCCAACGACGTTGGTGTACATACCCTACGGCCACTATCCACACTGTGCCTGGGACAGTGAGTACCTATACACATATTACGGAGTATGAGGCTCCATTGATTTATTACGGACATTGTGTTCCAATCTGCTATAGCTAATTTTTCAGTCTACCAAACAACATCTATGTGGACTGCAACTCCTCATATTTACAAATAGAGCTTGGCTCCTATATACAAGTACTTTCTGATTTGTAGGCTACGATTGCCCAACGATTTATATACTGTGCCAAAATCAGTCTTCGACTGTACAGCAGTCTATATAGACCTTATTTGCTGGCAGAACCAGCCAAAGAAATATTTAATCCACACTATAAAATTACTGGGAAATATCCTAACCATAAGATGCCAGCCTAAGCCGTGCGGCGAGGAGACAAATTATTGTTGGAAGATTTCAAAATTATATATGTGTGGCTATATTGTATTGTATTTAGTGCTTATATTTAATTGACATATCTTGGGATGTTGACAGTTACCAATTGCAGTTGAGTGTTTATAATTAATGTTCTTATGGTTTTATACTTTTTTTGATGAAATCATACATCTTTTTTTATATATACAATATATAATAAATTTATGGTATTTTGATACATCTATGCTCAGATTCGCCATTTTATGACTTTGTATATTTTTTTGCCAGGGGGTGCGGCTATACTGTGATTTATTACAGCTGCTGGTCATTTTCCACACAGGGTTCAGTTATATCGCTGTCGCATGACCACCACCATTGAAAAACCCTTGATTTTCAACCCAGGTTTATCCTGGGCGAATTGCCGGGTCAAAAAAAAAGCCACGTTGTAAGTCCACAAAAACCTGTCAAATTCCTGGGTCTGACCTTTTCACATGTGCCATGAATTTTCTGGGACTGCAGGGACAAGCAACGAGAGCAGGAGCTCTTTAAAAAACAGGACCTAAAAGGAGACAGACCAGAAAGGAGACCTATAAGTACTAAAGATGCAGCCTGTCTGCCTGCAGTTCCACTTTTAGCTACTATGAATTTAGTATATGCATGTCTCCTTTGTGGTCTGCCCGCAGGTGGACCAGAAAGGATATATATATATATATATATATATATATATATACTAAATTCAAAGTGGCAAATAGTGGACCTGCAGACAGACAAACCAGAAAGGAGACCTATAAGTACTAACAAATGCATCTTGTCTCTTTTTCCTGCGCCCGGCTACAAATTTGTTTCCTGTTGCCAGTAAAAAAAAAATCTGTCCAATCAAGGTATCTTTGTGAAGTAATAGGGCTGAAAAACAACCTGGGACCTTTCACCTTGCCACCAATCCTGCGTGATGACCGGGAAATCCCTTCTTTTTTTCCGGGTCTTAATCTTGGGTCATTAGACCCGGGTAGCTGAAAAAATACCCAGTGATGTGAAAGAGGTTTTAAGATGGGTACACAATTGCCTAATTGTCTTCAGATTCTGCTCCAGACCAGGCTGTTTACAAATTCCTACAGCAGACCAAAAATGTAAATACAACACCCAATCCATGATACACAATGTCTAATTTTACAGAAGACTCCGATCTTGCATCTATGGAAACCATTGAGTCACTGTACACACGCTTCCAATTCCAGAGATCCTGTCACTGACACACAAAAATGGCACTGCATGATATCAGAAACGTAAGAAGAATTGGATTAAACAAACACGGGAGCATACACACTTGTATATTGGTTGGGTGACTGGCAATTCAGTTGCCTGATCTTTGAAGCAGGTTTAAAAATTATTTGACCCGACCAGACAACACGAATTGGATGTTAAAAGCGCTTGTGTGAGCCCATCTCCCTACCTGTCTCTTGAGGTTGCTGGGTGCAATATGCTTAGGTTACCTAACAATGAGAATCCTCCTCATTAGAACATGTCTGTTTCTTGGTAAATGAAAGCTAACTACAGTATAAAGGAAACAAACCTAAACTGGAACAGAAGACGCTGAGATCTGTCATTCCGGTGTGTGCCATTAGGTGGCACATGCCTGGATTCTGTATGTCTGAGAATAGATCTCATTTTCATTCACCTATTTTATGGGCATGTGAAGTGTGAAAAACAAAAAGTACAGCAAAAAAATAAACCCTACATGCACAAAGTGTAGCATCAGTACAGATGGAAAATACAGGCAGTTAGGAAACAAGCATTGTCTAATAGTCAATTGTATTCCATATAAATTAGATATAAGCTGTAAAAATAGCTAATAGTAATGTAATACATATCCATGCAGAGGAGAGATGAAGCATTTATTTATACAGGATATATAAACTAATAAATCCTTGGTTATATCAATGAAAAAAATACTGACATGTGTTGAGAAGCTCTGGATTATGATATCAGCAGTCTTGGGGATTGATCATGTTCTTGTACTTACCACAGCAGGCCACAAAGCAGCAGAATCTCACACCTCTGTTCTTGCTCTGTTTTCTTCTCTAGCAAAGTAAGTGCATTGGGGTAGATCCAGAACTCCGCTCGCAATCCGTTTACTAGCGTAGCGTATTTACACGTGTGCACCTTCTATACACTCCCCTAGGCACAGCCCTTGAATGTACGTACTTTGACCGATTTCCGCTTTTCAAACCCTACCTTAACTTTTGGCCACATAATCGCTATCGTCTTCACACGTACGGATGGGCAACACAGACTTACGCAGCTAAGCACGCCCATACTGTACACTTCAAATGAAAACCTCCGCCTATATTGCGTATTTTAGACGTACTTTTGTCTCACGTAAAATTGGCACACCCACACGTACGAATTTACGCAACTAATACGTGAATGGCCAATACGCTCAGTTACGTTACGTAGCGTATCTGTCGTGCGCATGCACAGTACATACAAAATCGCTATTTTTTCGTGTCCACCAGGCGTAAATTCGCACAGAAGCGTAGTTCTGGATCTGGGCCATTGCCAGTAACATGGAGCAGCAGTCACCCCATCAGTTACTTAAAGGTTGAAAGTTTAGGCATCCTATCTGCTTTTTGTGTCATTAGATAAGGCTGGAGATAGACTAGCGTTCCTATGCCACTTATTAGACGTACTGGCCATCAGATATTATCGGTGAGTGGCCAGTTTTTGCTGTCAGCTGGTTCTATATTATAAAATGAATCTTCTAGACAATCTTGAGTAAATCCACCCCGAGTGGAATTTGTGGATAACTGTTCCAAGTGTAAAGATAGGCAGCGAACTTGCTTGAAATGTGTCAGTAGACGCAGACTTAGGAAAAGATGGCGTTTTCTCATTTTTGGAAACCGTGCATGTCGCTTTCCCAGGACGACTCTGTTAATGGCACTTATTGTAATATAAATGGGATATATTAGGGGTCTGGGAATGACACATACTATAATACAGGTGAAACTTCGAAAAATAAGATTATCGTTCAAAAGTTAATTTATTTCAGTAATTCAACTTAAAAGGTTAAACTAATATATTATATAGACTCATTACATCACGGGCGTATCTAGGGTAAATGGAACCTGGGGCAAATCACAAAAATGCACCCCTCCCGGTTATTTATGTTTATTTATGTTTTTTATTGAGATCCCATCTTGGTATGCAGCAGGTATGATTGTGCCGCCGCGAAAGGGGCATGGTCAACTCACTGGGGGTGTGGTCAAACCACTGGGGGCGCAGCTGTGCATCCAAGTTTAAAACATTTTATATATGTTTAAACAAACACACATATATATATATATATATATATATATATATATATATACACACATACACACCCACACACACACACACAA
>WWET01003175.1:42335-53554 GCA_011038615.1 Limnodynastes dumerilii | reverse complement strand
TTCTGTTCTGCGAATTTTCGTACGGCCGACGGTCGTACCCAGTGTAGGGTATAGCCGCCGTAAGCAGGGACTTTACTATGGGAGTGCTAGGGGCGTGTAGGTTGATACGACCGAGCGTACGTTCGCATTCGCCCGTCGTGCGAATTTTCGTAGCGCTGGATCAGGCCCCAGCTGACAGTTTAGCAGGGGGCAAAAGGGCCACAGCTAAGGATATCGCTAAGCCGTCACCTGCTGGCACTGTAATAATAAGCAGCGCTCAGCAGTGATAGACTGAGTGCTGAGCACTGCCTAAACTGAAATGCACTGCAATTGGGCCAGATGGGTGAAGGGAATTATGGCCTGAGTCTCCCCAATATGGGGCTAGAGTTTGTCCACTTCCACCCCTGATGTCAGCACAAAGCATAAGTCACCTTTCTATAACTTTAGTGAAGTGAACAAAGGGTTAAACATTAATCCAGTGGCATCATATAAGGAGACTGGGCCACCTGCATTAATCCTGGATTAAGGGTCATTGGGGTCATTTACAGGACATGTAGACAGTGGTAGCAGTGCATTGTGCTTTAATCTGGATAGTCACAGTTGACAGTTATTTGGGAATGTGTAGTGCAAAAATATGTAACTATTGCTCACCATCACACCCAGTGTGCAATTCTATTTAATGTGGACTTTAAGATAATTGGACCAGTTGCAAACTCCCTAAAAGGGGGCATTTTTTCAATCACTATAACTAAACCCTCCCCCCTTTTTGGAAAGTGGTGCATGTGCAGAACCACTTTTGCAGGATGGATCTGTATAATCTGGATCCAGAATTCCATCCTGGTCGAAATATCCGATGACGGGATGAGCCGTCTCACAAAGTGGAAGCCTGAGCTTCGTCCACAGTGGTAGGGGAGATCTGGATCTGGTCCATGTTGTTGAAGAATGAACGATATTTCTTCTACTTTCGTAAGACTTTCCCTAAGTGAAGCTCTAAGCAAACAATACTAAATAAATTGTGCAAAGTAATGCATTTAATTATAGGCCTAATTTTACTATCCTATTTTTACTATTTCTTCTTGAATGCTTTCCTTAAATGTATTGTGTTTATTGGAGAATGTATTTTTCACTCTGTAGGACACAAGAGACTCTAAATTCCTCCCATATGTTTCTATTCAAGCTTTTAGTAAAGAGGTATCCTGTGGAAAACTGATGCTTTACTTGAGAGTGTTCACAGGAATGTAAATACCAGGAAAAGAATATGCAGGAACGGCATACCTGGGACCAGAGTTATTTAAACAGAGCTGTCAGAGAACAGAATGAAGGAATTTGCTCTACTGCTATTCCCAGCAAATCTGTATCTTGTAAAGAGCCATTCAGTCATATTCAGCTGGGAAATATATCTAGATTACAAACAGGATCATGACGTTTACAAAAAAAACATACAGTTACGTCTTGACACATACAAAAACAATGAAATA
Source organism: Limnodynastes dumerilii (assembly GCA_011038615.1). Classification (NCBI taxonomy): domain Eukaryota; kingdom Metazoa; phylum Chordata; class Amphibia; order Anura; family Limnodynastidae; genus Limnodynastes; species Limnodynastes dumerilii. Next base: position 52,097 of record WWET01003175.1, on the reverse strand, counting down.
TGAAATATGTGTTGATATATCATTATTTCTGACATCTGCCTAAAATATTAAGTACATATCTGTTATCCATATTACCACAAGGATATCCCCCACAAACACCCCTTCCACAGGATTAAATGATGGAAGAAATTATAGTATATAGATATAATATATACATATATATATATATATATATTGGAATCATGCTTCTATGCAATGGAAGGCTACTCCTGTCACTCATACAGAGATAAGGGACCAGATCCAGACCTTCATTCGGTTTACGTTTCAACGCGTAGCGTATTTACGCTTTCGTAATTACTATGCACTCCCCTCGGTCGTACTTATTTTTGCCGTTTTACGCTTACCAAACCCTACCCTAACTTTTCCAAGCGTGACTGCTGTCGGCCGTAACGGCTGAACGTACTTACGCACCTAAGCACGCCCATACTGTGCGATTTACATGCCTCACCCCGCCTCCGAAGTGTAATTACGGGTATCGTATGGCTGGCACGGCCCTTCGTTCGTGCAGGAAAGGGAGTTTTAGGTTTAGGCTGTGGGGAAGGGAGGGTTAGGGTACTAGAATGGGGGAAGGGTTAAAAATAGATTGATACTCACCTTTTGGCGCAGTGTCTTCGGTCTGTCGGGAATTGATTGCTTTGCCTTTCAAGATAAAAGCAATCAATTTCCGAACAAGTTTCAAAAAAGGGCTGTTCTCAGCGGCGACCCACACCTATTTTAAATGTATGTTTATATTAATGTATATATGAAGTATTTTATACCTACAAATATTGCGTTGAAATTGTGAAATCTAATGCAATGGTCCAAAATAGATTGTGGAGAATCAGCTGCCTGGACCTGACATGTGGCTAGTGCAAATATCGTCTGCAAATGGAGACGTCTCCTCTGTATATTGACTACATACTTCCAAACCTTCCCTCCCACAACACGCATCTCAGAGTTCAAGTGGGTGCATCTCAAGTTGGGTTTATGTCGCTATTGCGTGCAACTATGAGCATGCAAAGTACAAAGCAATGCCGATATACACTATGCGAACTAGCGCACGCTTATCCCTGCATCAGCTGTTTATTCTTTAGTACGTTATATATTGACTAAAAGTTGTTAGAAAACTATTTAAAACTTAAATCCAAGTAATGAGAAAGTGAGAATAAAATCATGGAAAAAGAATCTCAGCACAGAAAATGTCCTCATTTGTAGATATTTGTCATACTCCCCATAAGCAAACAAAATATATCTATGTCAATGTTGCCAATGCAACTTAGCAACAGTAAGCAATAAATAGTAAATGGATGGATATAGTAATTCCTTAAGGCTTCTAGAGGCAATAGCACCATATAAGCTTATAATGATAAATGCTGGTGTAACAATAAAGGTATAAGCTATGCTGACCCTTACATGCCTCTTGAAACTTATAAAATATCTCTTGCCTAGTTTATAGAGGTGGTAGTGTCTATAGAATAGCATGTATACAATAGTTTATAGAGGTGGTAGTGTTTATAGAATAGTGTGTATATGATAGTTTATAGAGGTGGTAGTGTCTATAGCATAGCGTGTATATGATAGTTTATAGAGGTGGCAGTGTATATAGCATAACATATATATGATAGTTTAGTGGCAGTGTCTATATGTTGAGTCAGTGTACCCTAAAAGTACGCGGTGTGACAGTACGCAATTGTACGCAAAGTAACCTTATAATTACCATAGAGTCGAGGATGCAGTCCAACCCACAAAGAGTGTGTTTTCTGTAGGCAGAGAAAGAGTTAACCAAAAACGAGGGTCTCCTGATACAGCAGCGCGACCTGTCACTGGCAAGACGTCACACACATTTCATATTCTAATCTAAGAATGTTCATAATTTACTGCTGCTACATGCGGTCTTTCAGCGACTAAACTAACAATTTGTATCCTATTTTTATCTACCATATGACTATAAACATTACATGATTACAACATTCATTCATTGAGCGGTGACGATTCGTTGATTAAGCCATCTGCAAATATAAAACACAGTCCAAGTAACTAGGAACGGGTACAGACATTAAACAAACAAGTCCTGTATAAAATTATGTTAGTCAATATGTTTATTAATTCGTAAAATCGAATGTTGGAAAAGCCCGCGAAAATACGCACACGCACTCCCATGCATGCGCATTGTTGCGAAAAGGTGCATGTCACATTTTCCTGCTTTTTTCCTTGGTTCTTTGTTCTCAGTCCTTGAAAAGATGATTAATAAGTATTTTAGAGGTTGATATTGATGTTTTTATTTCTGTTTCCACAGACCACCCTTCGATAGACCACTCAATCTATCGCCTTAAACATCTTCTAAAGCTGGAATATAAATTAAAACATCATTAGTTAATTTTATGTTCTCGGTCACAGTCATAACTAATTCCGTTTTCTTTCCTTTACATCTTATGATTCCTTGAACACATTTCAAACTCAACACGATTATCATGATGACACCCATTACTAGTACTAAAATTTTGATCACCCCCCCGTAGCTAGTGCTTTAGTCTAGTCCCCTAATCATGAGAACCAATTAACTGGGTTTAACCATGACACCCATTCTGTAATTTCCTCTCCTACAGTGGATAGAGATATATTATGCGACCTACGGAACTCCAATTTTAATTGAAGGATTTCATCCATCTTACGGTCAATAACTTCATGTGGGTCCTCAGTATTTATGACAGCAGCTGGGACACCAGTAGCACACTCCAGACACATAAAAGGACTGTTAAAAGCCATACAACTGCCAACACAGGTTGCAGTTATCAAATGCAAAGCACATACGTACGAGACTGACATGGTATCTCTAGGAAACCAAAGGGCTGATGAAGCTGCCAAGAGAGCAACAATCATGTAATACCGCTAAAGATTCTTAATAGGGAATCCCTTGACACTAGCTCACAAACTAGATAAGGCCCAGGAATACCTCACCAACTAATGGTAGGTATACACAACTTCTAAATACAGTTTCCACAGACACTGTGCCCGAACCCTAACCAATCTAACAACTTACTGGTATTTCAAAGTACAGTAGTTTACAGTGTCCAACTCATGAGTACTACAAGGAAAATAAAAAGTCTTAGCATGTGGCAACAATAGGTTAAATACACATGTTTGCACTGTAAATGCCATCACAAATGTACCAATATAACCAGTGGTTAAGATTAACCCCGACTAGACTAACGTGCAATTGCAAACTCACGCACAACTCTGTCCCAAATTCACAGTTAGTTTCCCACCCGCACTATACAGAATTCGATCAACTGACACAAAGTACAAAATATTAGCAAATAAAGATATCACATTTACTCACCATACCATCCACCCTTTGTCAGTGGAGCGAATGCTGCGTGCACAGTGAAAAAACTTCCGCTGAGCCCCGACATTGTTGAGTCAGTGTACCCCCAAAAGTACGCGGTGCGACAGTATGCAATTGTACGCAAAGTAACCTTATAATTACCACAGAGTCGAGGATGTGGTCCAACCCACAAAGTGTTTTATGTAGGCACAGAAAGAGTTAACCAAAAGCGAGGGTCTCCTGATACAGCAGCATGACCAATCACTGGCAAGACGTCTTACAAAGTCATCTGAGAGAGAGAATGTCCACAAGATAGTCCTTTAAAACACAATGATAAAAGGGTTCGCCGAACGTCCCTTGATTGGAGGGATCTCAGGACCATCTAGTGTTCCTAGCTTGTCATTGGTCCTGGGGTCTTCCATTGTTCTTCTCCCGGAGCTTCATCAGCATATCTCACAGTCACACACATTTCATATTCTAATCTAATATTCATAACTTACTGCTGCTACATGCGGTCTTTCAGCGACTAAACTAACAATTAGTATCATAATTTTATTTACCCTATGAATATAAACACTACATGATTACAACATTCATTCATCGATCACCGACGATTCGTTGATTAAACCATCTGCGAATATAAAACACAGTCCAAGTAACTAGGAACGGGTACAGACATTAAACATAAACAAGTCCTGTATAAAAATATGTTAGTCAATATGTTTATTAATGCGTAAAATCGAGTGTTGGAAAAGCCCGCGAAAATACGCACTCACACTCCCATGCACGTGCATTGTTGCAAAAAAGTGCATTTCATATTTTCCCGCTCTTTTCCTTGGTTCTTTGTTCTCAGTCCTTGCAAAGATTAATTAGTATTTTAGAGGTTGATATTGATATAGAATAGTGTGTATACGATAGTTTATAGAGGTGGTAGTATCTATAGAATAGCGTGTATACGATAGTTTATAGAGGTGGCAGTGTCTATAGAATAATGTGTGTATAAGATAGTTTATAGAGGTGGCAGTGTCTATAGAATAATGTGTGTATAAGATAGTTTATAGAGGTGGCAGTGTCTATAGAATAATGTGTGTATAAGATAGTTTATAGAGGTGGCAGTGTCTATAGAATAATGTGTGTATAAGATAGTTTATAGAGGTGGCAGTGTCTATAGAATAATGTGTGTATAAGATAGTTTATAGAGGTGGCAGTGTCTATAGTACGCGCTAGTTAATAGATGTGGCGGTGTCTATAGAATAACGTGCATTATGTATATGATACTAAGGGATATTATTGTAATAATTTTGGATTAAAATATTAGATAGTTACAGCAGCATGAGGTCCCAGGTCAACCCAGGTGCATTGTGAAACTGCAGCCTGTAATGTGAAACATAGAAAGTGACGGCAGATAAGAGCCACATGGCCCATCCAGTCTGCCCAGTTGTTTATTCAAAACTATACACACCCTATACCCTATATACCCTCAATTTAGTTTGAGATTTAGGGAATCCTTATATTTATCCCAAGCATGTTTAAACTGTTCTACTGTGTTAGACTCAACCACATCAGATGGGAGAATATTCCACTTACCGTATATACTCGAGTATAAGCCGAGTTTTTCAGCACAAAAAATGTGCTGAAAAAGCCCCCCTCGGCTTATACTCGAGCTAAAAAATAAATAAAAAAAAAATCCTACATTTAACTTACCTTTGCGGTCCCTCCGGCGGTCCCTGCGTCTGGCTCTCTTCTTCACAGCTCTGCCTCCGGCTGTCTCCCCGCGGTGCGTGCTACGCAATACATAGAAACATATAGAAACATAGAAAGTGACGGCAGATAAGAGCCACATGGCCCATCTAGTCTGCCCATTTGTTTATTGAAAACTATACTGACCCTAGACCCTATTTACCCTCAATTGGGGTTACAATTTAGGATACCCTTATATTTAACCCAAGCATGTTTAAATTGTTCTACTGTATTGGCCTCAACCACCTCAGACGGGAGAATATTCCATTTATCTATCACCCTTTCAGTGAAGTAATTTTTCCGCACATTTCCTTTGAATCTACCGCCCTCCAGTTTATATCCATGCCCTCGTGTTCTATTACACCTTTTCTTTTGAAAAATGCCCCCTCCTCTAGCTGGTCACAACCCTTGATGTATTTGAAAGCTGCTATCATGTCCCCCCTCTCCCTTCTCTGCTCCAAGCTATACATGTTTAGTTCCTCTTGCCTTTCTTGGTATGATTTGTTACAAAGGCCATGTACCATTTTAGTTGCTCTTCTTTGCACGGTCTCTAATGTATTTATGTCTTTCTGGAGATATGGCCTCCAGAACTGAACACAGTATTCTAGGTGAGGGTGTACCAATGATTTATAAAGGGGCATCACTACTTCTCTCTTTCTGCTACTAATTCCTCTCCCTATGCAACCAAGCATCTGACTTGCCTTTCTCATTGCTTTGTTACATTGCTTGGCTACCTTTAAGTCACATGAAATAATAACTCCTAGATCCCTTTCCTCATCAGTAGTTTCCACATTTTGCCTCCCTCTGCAGTTCAATATGGTTTTGCCAAACTGCAGATTTGCTCTTTCTTTTCTCTGTTACTTCCAACTCTGGATCTGCCCTGAAAAAGGGGCTACAATATGACTGAAATTCACAAGATTGAGCATAATACTAGATCTGGCCCATTTTTACATTTTTCGCTATCTTGATTAGGGTTATATTGTGATGATAAGATAACGTTTTAAATAGCCCAATGAATGATGGTGAGTTTCTCAATACTGCCACATGAATTAATGAGGAACAACATCACAGGACTTTGTTTCATGCTGCTTAAAATGTGACAAATTAAGAAGCTTATTACATCAGCAGAACAGACAGATTATAACAGCTTGGACATTAGTGACAAATGCAATTGTCATGCTTTCTGTGAATTTCTTATTAACAATGTGTTATGATAACTCAGGGGAAAGAAATTATAGTTTACTAGTTAGATAAGTCTGACAAGACCCATTGTAGTATGAAAGTGTGAAGTTTCTTGGTAATTTATTATCTGTAGAGCCTGTGGAAGAATACACAAATCTAAAATGACCTTTTGCAGGAAGGGTAAAGGAGGTGGGGGCTGTTGGGGATCAAAAAAGTACCTTTAAAATGTCTGATATATGGATTTGTTTATTTCGTAGAATCTCAGTCTGACTGAGGTTATGCACCAAGGGCTTTATCTAAAAGTTAATTCTAAACTTTATAAGAAATATAATTTAAGGGCATCCAGTGCTGATAGTCAAGCTACAAGATATTAAAGAAGTGGGATCTACAAACCCACAACAATCAAAGTAACAGGAAGAACTCTAAAACACCTAGCACTTGCAATTAATATCAACTAAAAAATAAAAACAAGTAGACAAATGTGCTCACCCCTGATGCGTTTCAAGCCTATCGAGGCTCTTTTTTCAAAGTGTTGAGAATCCAGCCTTTTACTTCCATCCCCCTATATGTGCCCAGTTATCCACTTCTTCCAATTGCTGTGTGCCCAGCCTCCATTTGAGCCCCTTATATATGTCCAGTCTCTTTTTGTGTCCCTTATATGTGTCAATCCTCCTTTTGTGCCCCTTATATGTGTCCAGCCTTCTTTTGCCAATATCTCAGTAATCACTGAGCACATGATTTGGGTAGATCCCCAAGCGCTGGGCTGCACTATTCTGACATTTGTGTCTCTGTAACCACTCCCAATCCCACAAATATTTAGAACAAGATCTAGAGGACCATTTCCCTCACAGGCACAGACTTCCATACTCAAGACCCTTCCTTAAATGTAACACTTCGGCACCAAGAAAAATGGTGTATAACTGAGAATGATGCTTAAGGCCTCAACCAAGCCCTTACCGTGCGAATTGCATACAGCTCTCCTCCCAACGCTCTCTAGACATGGCAGGTCATCCAACCATGTCATCAGAGAGGTTTCCAGCATGGAACCCTGGATCCTAATTAACCAGATCTGCACTGGAACCAGAAGCATACATTCTGTATTGTAGAGTGCAGAAATTCCCCACATTACTTGATTCTGGAACTATTCCTTAATTCCTGGAAGTACATCTGGCTTGATGGGTACTCAGAGAGAGGGGGAAAGCCTACAGGGTAAACTGACTTAGAGGGAACACCCACCAAGAAAATTCCATGGGCCAGATTTACTAAACTGCAAGGAAGGAAAAGTAGAGATGTTGCCTATAGCAACCAATCAGATTCTAGCTCTTACTTTCCTTTTACATACTTGAGAATGTCAGCTAGAATCTGATTGGTTGCTACAGGCAACATCACTTTTCCAAACTTACAGCTTAGTAAATATTAGTAAATCTGGCCCCATATCTGCCAAATTATTGTTATCAAATTATTGTTATCAAATTATTGAGCATTTTCCAACAAATAGATTTGCTACATTTCAAAACAGTATAAGTTTCATGGGGCCTTTAAGTTGACAAAGTTTAAATAATATTAAACAAAGATTTTGTACATAGAAAGATTGTCCGGATCCTGATATTCACTGCCGCTACATACGTAACCCCTCTGCAACGGCAGCAGAATTCCGCAAATGTGAACACTCCCCTTGCACGCACGGTACCCTGAACCCTACCTTAACTTTTATGCACTAGCACCACGGAAAATGGGGCTTGTGCGTGATGTTGAATCATGCGTAAGGGCTTACAGTAAGATTGCCATACCTCCCCTGTACATACTGTACGCTGTGATGGCGCTATTTGAAAACCTGTTAATAAAAAAGATTTAACCAAATGTTAAATACCATTGCAGACAAGTGGCAGGGGCCATAGGCTAGGCATGACAACAAATATAATAATTAGAGCAAATTACACAGAGTTATGGATGAAGACGGCTGCCTTGTGAATGAGACCTGATTATGAGCCGATTATAAGCTGTGTCATCGTCTTCCTTTTTCTTGTATCTCAGAGGTTCTCATCCTTTTGTCGGGAAGTACCAGTTACCCACTGTAGAACCAGGTCAAGTACCACTTTGCAGATCATGTAGATACACGTCCTCTCACACACACACACACACACACACACACACACACACACCACACACACACACACACACACACACACACACACACACACACACATAATTTTGCTTTTTCCATACATATTTTGCAGTGATATTGAAGTACAATCTCTACATAATTCATTCAGCCCTCTCAATCTTAAATATCTGGTATCTCAACTGCTTAAAGTACAAATATATCTACTACCTCCAGATGCCCTGTATACCGCCAGACAGTAGTCTGAGTACCACTTGAGCTACAAGTACCACTGATTGAGATCCCCTGTTGTATCTCATATACAGATTGAGGCTGTCTACATGAGCATTGGACCAGATCTTAAGATTCGATTTCAATGCATTTGGATGTTTAATATATTAACTAGATAAAACATAGAATATATGTACTGGGCCTATTTTCATAGAAAGGATTGATACAGATAGTGTTTTGTGGAAACAGGTGTTTGCCATTGTTTCTTTTTGGGGGAGACCACCCCATGGAGGTTGGTTGTAAACAGTGAATGGGTTACTTAAGTTGTAAAGGAGAAAACTGCTGGAGTTTTATTGATGCTGTATTTTTGGTGTTGACATTTAACAGGAAAAAATGTCATTGTGCTGAAGAATGGATGGAGCTGTGCTGCTCAGCTGCTGCTGGCAAAGCATTGTTGAATAAATCGCACAGTATTTGCTTCAATAATGCAATCCATAGATGTTTCAAGAATTTTTCAGTTGATATGTGTAAAAGAAGATTATAAATAAAGATATTAATTTCAAATTCAATCTGATGTTATCTCCACATGAAATATTTGCTTTCAGCTATGGCTTACTAAATGACACCTGATGTACGTGCTTGTGTTAGGGGACTAAGAATTCATTTACTCATTACCACAAAACTATCAGTGTGTATGTCATGCTTCAACACACTATGGGGATTATTTAATGTATCAATGTGGGAATTAGCACTGCTAAATAAAATTACCTCACATGAGGTAATAAGATGTGGGATGTAATTAAATCCCATAACAAAGATTAAGCTTAAGATCAGTTACCATCTACATCATTTTAAATTCAAACACTAATGTAACTGTAACTGTAAAAAAATGAAGACTCTAGAATAAAATACAGTCAACAGAAACCCTTAAATGAAATAAATAAATATTGGCACCACCATTACTGTTACAGAACTATATTGTTTGATTTTGTTTTGTGATGTTATGCTGGCTATAACTGGCTTTCTTCTTTTCTTTTTATAATGTGATTATGTACTGGCTGCCCTGTCCTTCCCATACACAATTGTATTATTTTTAATATAATTCTATCTTTTAAATAAGACACTTGTAATAACTTATAAATTGATTTGAGCAACAAATTTTTTTGTGTTTTTGTAAGAATGTAAGAAATCTCTCTGTATTTTA
>WWET01003175.1:31802-42098 GCA_011038615.1 Limnodynastes dumerilii | reverse complement strand
ATATATACGAAGGTAAGAGAAACTATTGACGATTAGGAGGGAAAATATTGTATAAATTATCTGGGGCGAGGGTAGTCTCCAGTTTACAGTTTCGTGCGCTTTTAAATTGGCCCCCAAATTTTCTCATGTGCATTCTGCAGACATAGTAATTTTGAAAGCAGCTTCCCCTTAATCCTTTATTAAGATCTCCAAATTGCAATTAGACTATATTAGAAAGGATCTTACTTACCCTAATACATTAAGAACATGAACAATTTGGAATGATTTTAATCCCATTTTTAAAATGGGAATATGAAAATATGACAGAAACTGAGAAACAATGGTATTGCTATTTGTGTGGGTAGAAGGAACTAAAATGATTGATTGTTAAATGAAAATTAAATGTTTCAAATATGTCTATAAAATATATTTACCTAAACCAGCATTATATAAAACACTATTTAATTTAAGTTCTAAAATAAATATTAATTTAACACATGACAGGTTTATCTATCATTTCCCAGAAGTGGAATGATAAGCACCATTCAAATCGCAATCCAAGGTTATATCATCATGTTTAACTTGTCAAGAGTGCCTCCAACACTGCAACAGAAGTAATGTAAAAGTATAAAAGTTATATATATTTTCCTTGATCTCAATAAAGCTGATTGTTGTACAATCCTGGAGGTAAAGGTCCTGTCCTAGTGACCCTTGAGTTTCTAGCCTAGGATTGTTAGGCTATTATAGATACTTTTACCAGGCTTTAAAGCAAATAACTAGCAATTTATTACTTTTGTTTGTATTACTATTTGATCTCCTATTTATGATAGTTCAGTCATTGTTTAATTATTCAGCTTGATTTCCTTCATTTCAATGTTTATATTAATAAGATCATTTAACTATTAATCACAATTTTTATGTGATTGTCTATAACTGATTTTAGCCACACCCCAAATGGTAAAATGTTATTTGCTATGTACAAATGGTCATTGTAATAATCTTGAAGCAGACCTCTCCTGGAAATGGTGAATATAAATTTTGTGAATTGTGTCATCCTTTACCTTCTTTCTTCAACCTGTGCTTTCACCCAAATTTCTGCCTGTGATTCTTCTTCTGGGGAAAGTCTAGGGTCACAAACACCAGGGGGAGACTTGGTAAACACTTACATATTATTTACTGTGATTACAAACACTTAAAGACAGAATACTTCACAATATGATGCAGATGCCAGCCTGGCAAATTAAGTAGCAACTAGTAGAGCTCTCACTTTTGATGTATTTGTCTCTATTTTGTATCTTTATTTTAAATATTTAAAAAACACCAAAATATGTAAATGAATAACAAGGGACGCATATGAATATTGAAAAACATAAATAGACTACAATCAAATAATACAAAAAAGTTTATGTATGCTATTTTATACCTAAACTTATTATTTGTTCTACCCACAAAACTGTAATTTATCAAGTAATAACTTTTTTTTATGCATTATTACAAAATATCTGACAGGTGCTTATTTTGGTATCTGATGGAACTTTCTTAGAAGCATATTTAAATGCTTTTAACCGGAGGCCAAAAGCTGGTAGACTGCAGACTTTCTAGTTGAAAATAAGTTTAAATTTAATAAAGGGGCAGCATGAGCCCTGCCTCTACTCTCCCCCTGTTTCCGCAGGGTTCCATTCTGCATAATGAAAATGATATTTCTGAAATGTAGACAGCCAAAAGCTCATTTTCATTTGTCTGTATTTAGGAAAAATCCTTAATTAGAATGTTTTCCTAATGAATGGGTAAATATGTTGAATTCATTTTTGGCATATTTACCCATTCATTGGCTTTCTGAAACCCGGCACATCACCCCAGCACACCCAACAGAACACCAGCCACATACTTGCCGCAGACTCACTACACTGGACAGGAGGTTAGCCTAGAAGGGGAGTGTCAGGATTAGGCTGCTGGGGAGGGGAGTTTTAGGGTTAGGCTGTGGGGAGAGTAGTCTTAGGGTCAGGCTGCGGGGTAGGGAGTCTTAGGGCCTGATCCAGACCAACGCTCGGATGCGGTTTTACGCTGATTGTAAGCTTATGTGCCTTATTCGTAAATGCTTCATATTACCGCTCATGGGGGCGTGTCTGCCATACGAAATCTGTAACCACGCACCGAGGGCGGGGTGAGGCATTTAAATTGTATAGTATGGGCGTGCTAAGCGTCATTAATACGCAATGAACATACGGACGGCCACGGGTACGAACACAAAAGTTAGGGTAGGGTTTGCCGAGCGTATGGAAGCAAACTAAGTACGAGCAAGGGGAGTGCCTATTGCCGTGCATCGGTGGTTTGTTCGGCGTTAATATGCTACGTAGACGAGCGTAGGTCTGGATCAGGCCCTTAGTGTCAGGATGCGATGTAGGGAGTTTAAGGGTCAGGCCGCAGGGAAGGGAGTCTTAGGCTGCGGAGAAGGGAGTCTTAGGGTCAGTCTGCAGGAAAGAGAATCTTAGGGTCAGGCTGTGGGGAAGGGAGTCTTAGGGTCTGGCTGCGGGGAAGGAAGTCTTAGGGTTAGGCTGCAGGGAAGGGAGTTTTAGGGTCAGGCTGCAGGGAAGGGAGTCTTAGGGTAAGGCTGTGGGGAAGAGAATCTTAGGATCAGGCTGCAGGGACGGAAGACTTAAGGGCAGGCTGAAAGGAAATGGGTCTAAGCGTCAGGCTGCTGGGAAGGGAGGCTTAGGGTCAGGCTGAGGGGAAGAGACGGTTAGGGTAATGGAAGAGGAGGGTAAGGGTTAGGATAAGGGTTGAGGTTGGATAATACTGACTTTTTCAAAAAGGCCATTCTTACCTCCAACCCACACCCATTTCTGCACCAGGGATCCATCCCCATATTACTGTAAGGCAGTGTTTCTGAACCTCAGTCCTCAGGACCCCCTAACAATGCATGTTTTCCAGGTCTCACTGCTGGAGCACAGGTGTGTTCATTACTAACTGACACATCTTTAAAGCTCCACAGGTGCTGCTCATTATCTCACTTTTGAATCTTTAAGGAAACCTAGAAAATATGGACTGTTAGGGGGTCCTGAGGACCGAGGTTGAGAAACACTGCTCTAAGGAGACATAACACAGAGGACATCTAACATACTTTATTCTGAATACATAATGCATTCAGAGTATTGGTGCATTTGCTAATTCCATCTCAAGATCTCCCTGCTCCCATTGGACAACATAATATTCAGTAATTTGTACTTCTTCAGCACTTCTTTGGATGAAAGTGTTCCCTCTCTTGTAAAGGTGTTGTCCTTGTTAAATATTTACAATTCTGCAAGTCACTGAATACTGTAGCGGGGACAAGTTAAAACTTCTGGTGACACTGGAGTAACATTTAACATATGCTTTAGATAAGGTGAAAATCATTACTAGCAGCTGGAATAGTTTACTTACTATGTAGCCTATCATATACTGTGCATACAGCGAACCACAGTAGGGCACAGCAAAGCCAAGACAATAGACATCATATGGCTGGGTGAAAGTAATAACTTTCAGCAATACAGCTGATGACTTTAGACACTGAAATGAATATACTTTCCTGCTGTTTGCATATTATAGCTGACCTCCAACATGACAGCATTTGACATTCTAATGAGATCACATTAACATATAATATGCTTTGAAGTCTTGCAATAATATTTCAATCCTATTGTGAAATTTATTTTCTTCCTCTGACCCCTGATAATATGTTTGCTTAACTCCTCGCAGCTGCAAATGCAGATATAATTCCCTCATCCTCCATGGAGGTTTATTTCTTGGTGTTATACACAGATAGCCAGCTGGCCTGTTCCGTTCCAGAGATGATGTAATATATGACATTATAAAACATACCTGCAGAAAAACAGCTAAACAACAGTAGAACAATAGACTCTCTGAAGCGCAATTTCATGTAACACCTCCTTGCCCGATAAATCAGGGTTGCCAACTCTCGTGGAATATCTGGGAGACTCGCGTAATTCTGGCAGCTCTCCCGGTATCCCAGGAGAGGAGAGTAGACAAATCTCCCACAAATCCCCTGCCTGTCATTACAGCAATTCCTACTGTTACTAGGGACTGGACACAACTTAATAATGTAATTTTCGTAATCAAGCCCCGACTATCCCATGAACACTGTGAATAGCAGTGATGATTGACAGGAGGCAGGGCTTCAGGATGCAATTTGCATAAATTAAGCCCGCCTCCAAACAGGCTTTATGTCTTCCCTCATAGAGCTCCCCTGAGATAAATATATATTACCTAGGAGGCACTACATAATGTGTTGGATACACATGGCCTCATGTAGAGTTGTATGTGTATGCACTGTGAATACCCATTTGGACCTATGTTCAATTCAGCGCCGGATGTGTCCAAATTTTTTTCCATAACCCTTTTCAGCAGCTATCCTTCTTCTCTGGGTCAACCCTATCTCCTTCATGAATACATCATAAATGTTAAACAACACAGGGCTTGATCCAGACCTAAGTAAGTGCTTTAAATTAGTTACGGCTAAACCATGTTGATTTCAAGGGGAGTCAAGTGAATTATATTCTTTGCATGCAGGGATATATCTTTGAATTGCTTACTGCACACAGATACAGACCATCTTTACTATCACGCTGTTAGAAGCCGGCCGAACCCTACCTTATCTTTTCCCAGCGTCAGTACGAAACATCACCTCTCAACTCTAATACATTTAGCAACAGATGAAATATGACTCCCCTGTAATCAACATGGTTTAGCCCAGGAGTAACTAATTTCAAGCATTTACTTAAGTCTGGATCCAGCTCACTGAGAGTAAATTAGGGTTTAGGACTATTGTTTTTTTTTTTGTTTTTTTTATGGGCAGACTAGATGGACCAAGTAGTTCTTACATGTCATCATGTTCTATGTTTCTATATTCAGCCATAGGAAACAAGCTAAATTCCACATCAAGCATAATAAAGAAACTATTCTGTAGATCAGTTTGGAAATATTCACCTGCCTCTGGTAAAAATGTTTTCACTTTAATCCTCTTCAATAGGAATGATTCACTAAAGACACATGGGACTTTTGTCGTCAGTCTATGATAGTGAATCCTGTTGTTATCCACCGAGACATCAAAATAAAGTCTTGTTTTGTAGCCATAATGTTATTTATAGCAAAGTATTGATCGGAGTGAGTCAGTGTGTCAGGTACATTTACTTTTCAAGCTGAAATGTGATGTTAATATAATATGTCACCTGAGAAACGTGGTCAATAATCCATTGCACATGAAAACCAGCGGATTCTTTGAGCTTTTGCTATTATTATAAAATGAAATATAAAAAACAGCTTCATAGCAAAGATACTTTGAAATAAAGACAAGGACATGTTTCCAAGCTAATTGGAATGTACAGTAAATGTGTCACACTAAGCTTGCTCTGTTTGGTGTTTCTGATATGAATGACCTATTATAATTTGCTTCTTAAGCTTACAATGAGACAATGGGCCTGATCCAGAGCTACGACCGCAAGCGAGCGTACGCTCATCGTAAGCGAAAATTCGTGAAAAAATTTGCACCGCGCATGCCCAGTATGACAGCTTCCGGTCGCCTGGACGTCATGAGCGAATAGCGGTCGTATTGTGAGCGAAATATTCGCTCGAGGGGCGTGCGTTCAGTACGACGGTCGCCTGGGCGCTCGTTTTACTACACGGAGGCGGGGATAGCCATTTAAATTGTACAGTATGGGCGTGCTAAGCCCGTACGCTCAGCGTATTCTGTGCGAAATTTCGTACGGCCGACGGTCGTACCCAGTGTAGGGTATAGGCGCCGTAAGCAGGTACTTTACTATGGGAGTGTTAGGGGCGTGCATGTTTATTCGCACGGTCGAACGTACGCATTCGCCCGCCGTGCGAATTTTCGTAGCTCTGGATCAGGCCCAAAGACACTGGCTCTGTTTCGGAGCTGTACTGTCACTTTTTAGGTGTAAGTGTAGACCTGAGTGATACCATGTTGAACTGCAAGGGGAGGCGATTATAAATTGTGTAACGAGGATTAGCATTGAGGAGAAGCTTCTTCGCTCATCTGTTATAGATGAAACCTAACTCTATGCAGTATGTAAGTTCTATGTGCAAGATTAATGTGTTTTCCTTGATGTAAGATTTAAAATTCATTATCGCCTCCTCCTCTTTGCAAAATGGTTTAGCTGAGCTGTACCCTTGCCCTGCCCTTATTCCCAAACTCTGAATCGGTCCCTTTGTCTCCATAACCTATGTAATTGACAGCTCTGACTATTGGGACAAAATAGTTCACTTCATGTGGATAAGCAACACCTGCTTTCTGATGCACCATTTTCTTGGGGGTGCATGAATCTGGATTTGGAGGAGGTTTGTGTATTAGCATCAATAAAATAATGAATCAATGCTCCTAAATACATTTCCTTTTTGGATGTAGGTAAGTGGAGCTCTCCTGATGGAAGCATAAGACTTGCATAGTGGTAATAAAGATTATAGGATGTCCAATGTCATTTTGAGTGTTCACAAAAGCAATTACTGTCTATTTTATGCATAGTCTTCTCTCTCCATGGTGTCCACCAGTATAGCGTCATCACTGTATGGCAGAACCTGTGCTCCCCGGGGTAAGTGTCTTGATGGGAATCCAGAGGACCACAGCTTTCTTTTGTACAATATTAATGCTACCACGGGCACTGCTAATACAACTAGAGTAAATGCTGTTATCAAGATCTTTGTAATGCTTTTCTGGACTGGAAGAGAAAAGTTTTATACCTTAATAACTTTTGCAATTAAACATCTAAATAATTTCTAGAATGGATATTTCTCAGAATATAACACGAATATACAAATTCTTGAAGACAAAGCTACTTTGTAAGTAGTCAGCTACTGCTAGTGATTCTTACAAATCACATGGTATCAGAATTTGAAATAAGAGGAAAACAGGTGCAAACTTACACCTGGGCAAAACCATGTTGAATTGCAGGGGAAGTTTCCTAGGCCAAGTCTAAACTACAGTGTAAAAATAAACCTGGTCAGTATTTGTGCTCAATAAGAGAAAGGAGAGAATTTAGGAGTTCGTCATGGTTTTACACAGGAGTCATTTTGTACCTATTTTCATGCAGTCTTTAAAAACTTTCCAGAAATGAATGAGCTTTACTCTCCCTATCCATTTATCGCTAAGTAATAAAATGTTATGACTTATGCTGGGGATAGACTAGTACAATTATTTTTGTTTAAGCCTATGATATAATCAGGGAGCATGTTGAGCACACTGCCCAATCTAACCTATCAGGCCAGTGAATGTGGTTTGCTGGTATGGTGGTCTGTTTATTTTGACAGACTTGCATGGCAACTGCCAACAGTCTCTATTTTAGAAAGCAGCAGTGGTCTGATTACTGGAGTTGCAAAGATATTTGTGACGACCGGTAAGTGTTTTATGGTAAACTTAACCTTCCTCTTCTTGAGCCCTAGCCTTTTGTGTGCTGCAGCCTAACCTTCCCCTTAAGCCCTCTTTTACTTGCTGCAGCTTTAAGCCCTAACCTTAAAACCACTGTACAACAGTTTATCATCGGTATCCGTCCCCAATTAAAAAGGGTATACACAGTACCCTGGGTGATTATTACAAACCATAGTAGATCTACAGTCATAACATGGTGTGGCCCTAGTATTGATTATAATAGTGTGGGCATAATCAAATCAATTTGTGACACACTAGCATACCCTCCAACACAACCCATTCCATTAGGTACAAAATACCCTGCTCCTCAGTTTCCAGCTGTTGGTTACTATGGTGATCACCTTTGTTGAAGAGATGAATGCTTTTCTATATCTATATTGGAAACTCAGGTGTGGAGTATTGTGTACCTAATGGAAGGGGTCATGTTGGAGGGTATGCACTAGGTGCTGTGAAACTATAATTCTCAGCCTGCTGCAAAAGCACAGCCATAGTTTATAACTCCCAAAACAAGCTGCTACTGTAGTTTTACTACATATGAAGTTCTGCAAGTTGCTTTTGTCTGTAGTAGTTTATTGTCACAATAACAATTTCACATTTATTACTATCCCAAAGAGAGGATTGAAGAAAATGTCTCCACCCAGCCCACCAAAGGACATTACTAAACTAAGGAAAAATGGGGATGTTGCCCATAGCAACCAATTAGATCTAGAACTTGCTTTCCTAATACAAACTTGTATATATATATATATATATATATATATATATATATATATATACTAATGCACAAGGCCAGCACTCAGATAAATAAAGACTCAGACACTGTCTTGGTTCCAACGTTTCAGGTCTTGATACCTTTCTTCAGGAAACATAACATGTGCAGTGATAACAGTGAATTTAAATAACTTACCCCATTACCACCGACACCACCCCCCTCACGGAATGTTGCTGGCAACGGCAGTGGTCCAAGACGCACCAGACGCAAGCGCCAGACATGATACCCTTAGTCACCACACTTGCAAGGCTGGTAAACAAGCATGCCTTATAGTGTCAACGGATCCGGACATTACCATGCTTAAAGACCACAAGCTTATGCCAAACTACCGTCGTGAACAGAACCTTAGAGACTTTTTTGTCAGGAACGATGTCACTGAATATAAATCTCCATTTTCCAAAATTGGCTGTCATGCATGCGCAAATTGTCTGACGTGTAGAAGCCTTATTGTAGGCAAATGTTTTCTTCATCCACATTCCAACTAAAAATGTCATATTAGACACTATGTATCTTGTTCCACCACTCATGTTATTTATATGATTAAATGCCCATGTGGTTTACATTACGTGGGCAAAACTGTCAGACAATTCAAGGAACGTATGGCGCTGCATCGTTCAGCCATAAGGGCAGCGTTCGGAGGCAAACTTTCAGAACAGCCGGTAGCTAGACATTTTGCGATCCATAAGCACAACCTTTCCACTCTCAGATACATGATCATCGATCATGTTCCCCCTCTCAAGAGGGGTGGTGACAGAGGACTCATACTTTTGCGCAAGGAGGCAAAGTGGATCTACCATTTGAACACTGTTGCTCCAGCGGGGCTTAACAAACAACTTAATTTGACCTGCTTCTTATAATCTTTACCCTAGGGTCATTTAACTGTAAGATTAGGGAACATTTGCAATATATGCACATCACCTTATTAGGTACTGCCCAGTTACAGAGACTTTATCTGAGATGCGGGAACTGTGGTGTGCTATTGGCATACAAATCTATGTTTTCATGTTTAGATCTTACACATATCTTGTGTTTACTTCATGTTATACAGTATGCTTCATCTTTTATGCTTTTTTAAATGTGTTTTACATCACTTTGCACTTAAATTAACTTTCCACTTTGTATTGTTAGGCTGCAATGGCGACGTGGGCGCGGAGGAATGACATCACGTCCGGCGGTTGCGTCTGGTGCGTCTTGGACCGTGGTCGTCGCCAGCAACGTTCCGTGAGGGTGGTGGTGTCGGTGGTAATGGGGTAAGTTATTTAAATTCAATGATTGTAGTTTAGGCAGTTGGTGTTAATAAGCACTAGATCCTCGTGGTTTAAGGACCGCTTCTTTCCCGTTAGGTGCTCGGATTCGATGTCCGTGCTGTGGTAGTCTAGGAGGTAATAGAGAAATGGGGGCGCCTCGTAGTGCAACAAAACTTTTTATTTGTAAGCGCTTCACAGAATAAAATCATGCATACCGAATCTCCACTTGGTCATAAGGCACATCAACAATAGTTACACTTAAGGTACTCGGTCCGTTCCCGAAGTCTGTGTCCCGAAGTTGGTAGGGGGGAGTCCTTAGAAAGAAAGTTAGCTGCACGTGGAGGAGTTGTCAGTCTATATATTGATGTGTTTTTGCATTGTTTGTTTGCTATGTTTTCCCAGATGAAAGAGAATTTATTCCCTGAAACGTCGGATTAAAGGTGTTTATTTGTACCTGGCTGACAGACTGTGAGTGCCTCTTTCCTGGACTTGTGTATATATATATAGCCAGGATCTATACTTCTGTTTCTTAAGCAATTGTGTCCCCGATCATCAGGGCTGGCAGAACCCGGTAAGCGGAGTAAGCCCAGAAGGGGGTGCCAAGCCAGAGAGGCTCTCACCTCCGCCTGATATCCTCTGTTGCCATAGGCGTTGGATGCGGCGCTATGGAGACCTGCAGGCAGCTCATACAGGAGGTTCCTGCATGAGCTGCCGCGGCAGTTACTTAGAGTGGCTGATGTCAGCTGCTCTGTACCTCATATAGGAACTTCCTGTAGGAACCGCCTGCTGGAGGAGGAGAGAGCTGCGTAGGAAGACTCCATGTAAATTAGAAAAAAACATGAGGGGGGGGGCTGGTGTCACAT
>WWET01003174.1:167328-175749 GCA_011038615.1 Limnodynastes dumerilii | reverse complement strand
TGTTTTTTATATATATATATATATATATATATATATATATATATATATATATATATATGGCAATTAGGTTGTGGGAGTCACTCAAGGAAGTCTTATAATAGTTAAAATTAAGTATTTATTATAGTATCATATTAAAAATAAGCCGACATTTCAATCGTGGTAACGATTTTCATCGGGGCAATGTAAAGATCAAAATGAGCAAACACTGCAAAAGTCACAAGTATATATAGTTTAAAATGTACTCACCCTAATAGTTTGCCTCCACACAGCCTCTGGACAGTCGCCGGAACGTGTCTTGCAGCATCACTGCAGCTCACGTGGGCAGATTCACTCACAAGTCGTCAGTGGCTGGTGGTTACTTAGGTAACTGGGGGGTAAACAATCAGATAAAAATATACTGAAAGTAAAAGATCAAGAAAAACCATAAAGAAATTAATAAATTAGAGAAAACAAATATAAGACATGAGTTCATTAAGTCCACGGGGGGCTAAACAGTCTAATTTATAGATCCATCTGCACTCTCGTTGAAGAGGCAGCTTCTTACGGGCACTTCCGCATTTAGAGACCAGTTCGATATCAAAGCCCATCTAAGGTCTTGTAAAGAATTATTCATCTGTAACCAGTGTAAGGCATCAGTTGATCTTGACTCTTGCCTGAAAGGATAGTTTTAATAGCTGAATGATGTAGGCCAAGCCATTTTTTACGTTGTCGAATAGTTTTAACAACATATATTTTGTTGCAAGGGCAACGTATAACATAAATCGCAAATTTAGACATGCAAGAGATGACCATAGAAATAGAGAATATTTGTTTAGTCGTTGGATGTGTAAAGACTGATCCAGTGTCCATTTGAGAACATGTGAGACATCCGATGCACTTGTAACAGCCGGGTGTCCTTTTAAGAAATGTGGTAGTAACAGGAAGCTTTAAATTAATATAATTTTTACGAAGCAGGTCACGTAGATTGCCACCTCTTGTATGACTCAGTAAGAGGGACTGTTGCTGCAAGGTCGTTAGAGTAGGATCGGTGGAAACAATTGGCCAGAGCGAGCGAGCAGCTCGTTTGTGGAAAAAACTTAGGTGGTTGTATCTTGTCACAGTATTTTATTCAATAAATTTTTTTAAGTTTTAGCTTTAAGCAAATGATCCCAACCGACTGTAGCAACCCTGTCACGGGCCGCACGCAAACTAGCATCACAATATCCCCTATTAGAGAAGGCTTTCATCTCTTCATCAGTCTGACTAATGGCCATTAAAGGATCATTATTTATCCTTTTAATACGTTCAAATTGGGCATATGGTAAACCTTTGAATAAAGGGGTGAATGATGGCTTCTAGCGTGTAAGATCATCTTGCGATTCGTCTCCTTTTTAAAAAGTGAAGTATTCAAGACTGAAAATGAATTTCTTCAAAACTGCTGGAATAAGTAAACTTTATTACAGAATCCAGCAGATTCACACTAGTCATCACGTCGTTTAATTGATCAAAGGAACCCGTCCACAAAAGTAGAGTGTTGTCGATAAATCTTTTAAACAACAGAATATGCTGCTTGTAGCTTGGATTGGAGAGAAAGAGTTTGTTTTCAACTGAGAACATATAGGCATTAACGTAAGATGGGGCCACATTGGACCCCATTACACAGCCTTGTTTCTGCAGATATTTGTCATCCGAGATCAAGAAATTATATGTTAAAACCAACTCAAGTAGCTCCCTCAGTAAACTAGGCGGGGGGTCAGAGTAATTGGTACTGTCTTGTATCACTTTAAGTATCTGTTGCACTGGCCGCTGTGCCTGTTTGGTCTCTTATTTTTGATCTGGGGCCTGTGGGCTGTTTGACCCGAAAACCCTGCGGAGCAGATCTCTGTGATGAAAAGTTGAAGTCCTGATCACTGTCAGACGTGTTAGGACCAGATGAGGCGTCAAATGCAGTGCATTGAACAAAGGGTCTCTGTCGGTATGGTGTTCTCTTAGGTAAAGTATTATATGAATCAGTGCTGGAAAACCAGGCATATACCAGATTGTCTTCATAGTCTTTTTCAACTTTTAACAGTTTGTCCTTTTTGAGTTTTACAAGCTCAGCATTATATTTGGACATTTGTTGATTTATTTTTAAAATCCAATCTGTCTCAGGTTCTGCTAATAATATTGGTATTTTGGTCTCAATAAATGTTTTAAATTTCTCCTCAGCTGTGTGTACCTCTTTGCTTGATAGTTCTATGACCAACAAAATCAGATTGAACAATGTTTTATTAAGTATTTAAGGTGTGAACAGGAAGGAGGGAATTAAATAGGGGGTTAATAGGATTTAAATAGAGGATGAATGGAGTGTGATTAATGCATATAATTAATGTTAATGTCAATGCATATAATAGAATAGTGTGAGCTTGAGTAGAGGCAGGGCTAACACACTAATAGGAGGAGGGGGATTAATTTAGTGTGTAATGCAGATGATTATATATATATATATATATATATATATATATATATATATGCCTATATATATCAGCCAAAGGCCATGGTGCACTCTCTAAGATATCCTCTTAGGTATATATACAAATGGTGACTACTGCACCCAGTCAGCACTCAAATAATAGAACCAACAACTTTACAGAATTTTTCATGATTTTTTGGCAATAGTAATCAACATTGCAGTTTATAATCCAAGAAATACTCAAAGGTGCAAGAAAGTGCAAAAAAACGTGACAGGTCAAGCAATAAAAACATGATGCAGCTTATATATTGGGCTTGTTTATGGGCCGTTTACAATTGTTGGGCTTGTTTTTAACTCTTCAGTTGCTTGTTTTGTGTTTCAGAGTTGGCAATACTGATCACTATCATCTGCAGGACTTCCAGTGACTGGACCACTTGCCTCATATTATGCACTGCCCAGGATTTGATTCATAATCACGTAATGTTCCCAAAATTAACCGGTGGTTTAACTTGTGCTAACTACTATTTTATTTCATAAAAATCAGTTTAAATATTTGCCATTCTACTTATTCCCTCTTCTTTAAATGATATGGATGGGGAACTACTTATGTGGATACAAAGGGACCTGGCACAATCGGAATTTAAAAGAGGCTGTGCTCATTCTCATCATTGACATTGGGACTCTACATACTCTTAAATTATTGGACATTTTTTATCCGCTATTGCTCTAGTATTATATGTATTTTGCCCAGAAACTCCAGAACTTGTGTGAAGGTTAAGTACTCATTATTGTTTAATTCCATTACAGTGTCTATCCTCTACTCCTATTACTGGGTTGTATTCACAGATACATAAGTGTGTTAACTACATGCGTTTCTTTAAGTCTTTTTGCGCATGCCCAGAACTCAAAAATACATGCGTGAAACCTAACCGCATGATTCACAAAAAAGTACCTCAACCTTCTAACCGATTCACGCAGGAGTCCACCACTAGCCCCGCATGCGTGCCTGGAGGGGCAAGACACTTTATGTAAATGAGCAGCACACGGACTACTAATGTACAGTATGGGCGTGCCAATGCTATTATGATAGATTCACAGGGAAGAGTTGCTTGCGTAGGGAAATATATGCGCAGGAAAATTAAGGTAGCCCTCTACCACTCTTAAGTTGGGTGCCCCGTGTCTAACTATCAATTATAGTTGCAACCCTCCACGCTCTCTAGACACACACACCTGCGTGTTTTTCAATTACCTGATTTGTGTGATCAGTTATCTTTAATGGAAACACTTTTTTAAAGCCATGGTGCTTTGACTTTGAATGCACAACACAAACTTTTGTAAGGTAATCCTTTCTTTGAAACTCTGACATTCTGACATCTTTTTGAATTGTTCAATGCTATTTGTTTGTTTGTTGTAGTGTTTTTGTAATTTTTTTTCTACTTTTCAAAATATTGTTTTTGATAATTTTTTTGCCGAATATTTGTTTAACATTTTTTTTTTAACTTCCAAAATATAGTTTTGTTAATGTTGTTTTTTTTTCTAAAGGCATATTCATGTTGCTCAGGTTATTTACAAGATGATACCAAACAGGAAATTGTTTATACGTGTTTATTTGTATGCTAAAAATAAATTTTTTATTTTAATAATTGTATGTTAAAATTGGAAGGAATAAGATTTTGACTCACTAATTATATTAAAGGTTATAACATGCTGCACACACAATGGAAGTAGTCCCTTTACAAAGTGGACTCGCATTTAGGGGTATATTTACACAGGGTGATTTTTGCTGTGAAATTCAATTCACAGTGTATCACCATGATTTTCTAGCGATTTGCAGAGTGAATTCACCGAATTCACTAAGCTGCGATTTTTAGGCGATTTTTTCAAACTGACACTCGATGCTGTGAGTTTGCAAGAGGTAAATGTGTGCTCCATGTGTTAAAAAAAATAGTGTGTGCACAAAACATACTGATAGAAAATACAATGTGTTCATGTGTAATAAACCTTTTCCCTAACTAATATTAACCCCTAATGTGTCCACTTACCTCCGGTGGTCCATGTCCTATACTAAGTGTCATGTAATGTATTGTGTGGTGTTATAAAAATATTACATTTTTTTATCACTCACCGTTTGCTGTCATCTGTCTTGGGAAGCCTTGCTTGATGTGAAGAATCTTCTTCTGATGCTTGGAGTCCTGGCGTCGGCTTGCTTGCAGTCTTCTCCCCATTATTCATCTCCGGTTCCTCTGGCTCTTCATATCTTGCCACATCGGGGTCTGGCTCCTCCTCCTCTTCTTTCTTCTTCTGCAAATGCCATTCTGTCGCTAGGGGGCAGCCTTTTATTTAAATGATGATGTCAGAGGCCAGAGTGTATGTTTTTCTGGCTCACAGGGTGAATTGCCACTAACTCGCCTCTAGGCAAGGGCGAATTGCTAAACGGCGAGTTAATGGCGATTTGACTGCGAGTTAATCATAGTGACCTTTATGAATGCAGTGAGTTGTATGTCTAACATTGAAAAAATCACAGTCGCGATTTTAGGAATGGCCTAAACTCACATGAGTTTACCTTTGGGGAATACAGTGATTTCATTCTCACTGCAAACTCACGTGAGTTTATGCGATTTCTGCAAAATCGCGCTTTGTAAATATACCCCTTAGAGTTGAATAACGCTTTAATGCAACATACTAAATGTTTTTTTTGCCATTTTTTGGCAATCAAATGCCATTCTGTCGCTAGGGGGCAGCCTTTTATTTAAATGATGATGTCAGAGGCCAGAGTGTATGTTTTTCTGGCTCACAGGGTGAATTGCCACTAACTCGCCTCTAGGCAAGGGCGAATTGCTAAACGGCGAGTTAATGGCGATTTGACTGCGAGTTAATCATAGTGACCTTTATGAATGCAGTGAGTTGTATGTCTAACATTGAAAAAATCACAGTCGCGATTTTAGGAATGGCCTAAACTCACATGAGTTTACCTTTGGGGAATACAGTGATTTCATTCTCACTGCAAACTCACGTGAGTTTAGGCGATTTCTGCAAAATCGCGCTTTGTAAATATACCCCTTAGAGTTGAATAACGCTTTAATGCAACATACTAAATGTTTTTTTTGCCATTTTTTGGCAAAACACTATATTATTTTGTTTACACTTTGTCTAATTAGAAATGAAACACAATATGTAACTTTTATAAGAAAAAAATGTATATTAATATTTGTGAACAAAGTTACAAATAATTCACCAAAAAAGGGCAAGGAATCTAAAGTAATAGAATTTTTAAATAAAAAAACATATTTTGAGACATTAAAAATGTGTGAATTGTCTTCCTTATTTAGTTATTTAGTTTTTGGGGTTTTTTTGTCCCATTTTCCTCCTTCTGAGGTTGGAGGATCACGCACATTTGTGCGTAATGATCTTCTGGGTGCCACTTGTTGATTTTCTGCGGATGTTTCTGAAGCATGTGGAAATTCCAAACTTAGGCGACATTCCTCCAATATTAATCATTGTTTGGCAACTTCCAGCTGTTGCTCAGCAAGGCTGCATTGTCGCTGATGATGTTCTCGTAAGTCTTGCCGGATGCCATCCAAAACATCGCACATCTTGGTCATAAGCTGAGTCTGCTGCTCATGACGCTCTTGGTGTTGACACACACCATCCAGCACCTGTTCTATCTGCTTGATTTGGGAACTTAATGACATCTACACTGACTTCATGCCTCGGAGCATGTTTCCTGGTGGAAGTGGTGACCTCATCAGGAGGTGGTGTAGAGGTGGTGGAGGTAGAAGGCACTGGCTCACTGTCCTCCAAATCTTCAGGATCCAGGAATTCCTCTGCAATTGGTGGACTTACAGGTGAAACTCGAAAAATTTAAATATTGTGCAAAAGTTAATTTATTTCAGTAATTCAACTTAAAAGGTGAAACTAATATATTATATAGACTCATTACATGCAAAGTGTGATATTTCAAGCCTTTATTTGTTTTAATTTTGTTGATTATGGCTTACAGCTTATGAAAACCCCAAAATCAAAATCTCACAAAATTTGAATAATGTAAAAAGGTTCAATATTGTAGGCTCAAAGTGTCACACTCTAATCAGCAAATTAATTCCACACACCTGCAAAGGGTTCCTGAGCCTTTAAATGGTCTCTCAGTCTGGATCAGTAGAATTCACAATCATGGGGAAGACTGTTGACCTGACAGTTGTGCAGAAAAGCATCATTGACACCCTCCACAAGGAGGGAAAGCCTCAAAAGGAATTTGCAAAAGAAGTTGGCTGTTCTCAAAGTGCTGTACCAAAGCACATTAATAGAAAGTTAAGTGGAAGGGCAAAGTGTGGAAGAAAAGGGTGCACAAGCAGCAGGGATGACCGCAGCCTGGAAAGGATTGTCAGGAAAAGGCCGTTCAAAAGTGTGGAGGAGCTGCACAAGGAGTGGACCAAGTTAGTGCATCAAGAGCCACCACACACAGACGGAACCTGGACATGGGCTTCAAATGTCGTATTCCTCTTGTCAAGCCGCTCCTGAACAACAAACAACGTCAGAAGCATTTTACCTAGGCCAAAGAAAGAAAGAACTGGTCTGTTGCTCAGTGGTCCAAAGTCCTCTTTTCTGATGAGAGCAAATCATTTGGAAACCGAGGTCCCAGAGTCTGGAGGAAGAATGGAGAGGCACACAATCCAAGATGCTTAAAGTCCAGTGTGAAGTTTCCATAGACTGTGTTGATTTGGGGAGCCATGTCATCTGTTGGTGTTGGTCCACTGTGCTTTATTAAGTCCAGAGTCAATGCAGCCATCTACCAGTACATTTTAGAGCACTTCATGCTTCCTTCAGCAGACAAGCTTTATGAAGTTGGTGATTTCATTTTCCAGCATTTTCATTTTTGGCACACACTGCTAAAGGAACCAAAACCTGGTTCAATGACCATGGGATTACTGTGCTGGATTGGCCAGAAAACTCGCCGGACTTGAACCCCATAGAGAATCTATGGGGCATTGCCAAGAGAAAGCTAAGAAACATACAGAAGAGCTGAAGGCCGCTATTGAAGCAACCTGGTCTTCAATAACACTTCAGCAGTGCCACTTGCGCCACGCCGCATTGAGGCAGTAATTCGTGCAAAAGGGGCCCAAACCAAGTACTGAGTACATATGCATGATTATAATTTTCATAGGGCTGACATTTCTCAAATTTAAAACCTTTTTTTATTGATTTCATGTAATATTCTAATTTTGTGAGATTTTGATTTTGGGGTTTTCATAAGCTGTAAGCCATAATCAACAAAATTAAAACAAATAAAGGCTTGAAATATCTCACTTTGCATGTAATGAGTCTATAAATGAACTTTTGCATGATATTCTAATTTTTCGAGTTTCACCTGTATTGGCTCCATGACCATTAGCAGGGGATCCTCCTTCTGCATCTCAGATTCTTCAATAATATAAAAAAAAATAAAAAAAATACAAAATGTGTTTTACATAAAAATTTAAATAAAATAAAAATAAAAATCAGGAGCATGCCCAGGCATTGTAGGGAGGTCATACATGCAGGTGGAGGCCACACACACTATTGAGCCTCATTTTGACTTGTTTTAAGGACATTACATTAAAATTGGTAGCCTGTAGTGTGTTTTTCCACTTTAATTTTGAGTGTGACTCCGAATCCAGACCTCCAGGGACTTTCATTTTGAGGGTGACTCCAAATCCAGACCTCCATGGGTTAATAAATTTGATTTCCATTGATAATTTGTGTGATTTTGTTGTCAGCACATTCAACTATGTAAAGTATTTAATAAGAATATTTCATTCATTCAGATCTAGGATGTGTTATTTTAGTGTTCCCTTTATTTTTTTGAGCAGTGTATATATAACAACAATTACAGCATGCTCAATTGCGAAGGGAACCACAATGTAGAAATAGTAATTGTAGAAATTCAACAAATGTCAATCAATACCAGTCAAAAGTCTTAGTATACAGTTCCAAATCTGCTTGGCCATTTCCAA
>WWET01003174.1:159828-164828 GCA_011038615.1 Limnodynastes dumerilii | reverse complement strand
TTCATTATCTTCCCTCTTATTATTGATACATTAAATTTATTATAGCCCATAATAAAAGAGACCCCTATCATTTAATCACTTTGTCAATGTGAATCTTTCACTTTATCATTTATTTTCTACATGTCCTTTTATATTTCACTGGCATTTTGTGATGAACTACTCTGAATAAATATTTTGGAACTGGAGCATACAGCTAGACTATATATTTTATATATATTAATAAATGAGACCCATATTATTTTAATCACTTTGTCTATGTGAATCTTTCACTTTATCATTTATTTTCTACATGTCCTTTTATATTTCGCTGGCATTTTGTGATGAACGACTATTTTGGAACTAGAGTATACAGCTAGACTATATATTTTTTTATTTTGTTATTTTTAAATGTTAAGTTTTATTAGCCCATAATTTAGGGCAATTTTGACTATGGCCAATTGAGTGCGCCCACTTTCACTCATTCTTCTCCCTTTCCTAATATACTTAGATAGTTAATTATCTGCATTACATTTGTATTTAGGGATGTCTTTGCACATATTTAGAAGTTTTGATACAAATCTTAATATGTATAACTACTACAACTATCTTAATGTTGGGATCAATATCATTTGAGTGTCAAATTCAACATTCTTTTAACCAAAATAGTCTCTTTGTGTCATAAAGAGCGGAAAACATATTTGTAACCACAATACAAAGGAAGCCGAAGCTTAAAGTTAATACTTACCATGCTACTCCCAATCAAATTTGCATGTGAATATGTCTGCATCACAGCTGCCAGTCGGAAGCCCATCGATATCAGGAAGTGACGGCCAAACGGCATCAGCAATCATGGCAACCCAAGAAAACAGCTGGTACACAAGAGCTATGTTGTCAGTGTCCATAGAAATCGTCACCTAGGCCTTTCAATACATACTCCATGTGTTGTCTCCAGGTTTCTAATAACCCCCTCATGTTTCCCCAGTTTCCAATAATCCCCTTCATGTCTCCTCAGCTTCCAATAATCCACCTCATGTCTCCCCATCTTCCAATAATCCTCATCATGTCTCTCCAGCTTCCAATAACCCCCTCATGTCCCTTCAGACTCCAAATAATCCGCCTCATGTATCTCCAGCTTCCAATAACCCCCTCATGTCTCTTCAGCCTCCCAATAATCCCCCTCATGTCTCTTCAGCCTCCCAATAATCCCCCTCATATCTCCCCAGCCTCCCAATAATCCCCCTAATGGCTCTTCAGCTTCCAATAACCCTTTATTTAGCTTCAGCCTCCCAATAATCCCTCTCATGCCTCTTCAGCCTCCCAATAATCCCCCTTATATCTCTTCAGCCTCCCAATAATTCCTTTTATGGCTCTCCAGATTCCAATAACCCCCTAATTTCTCTTCAGTTTCACAATAATCCCCCTCACGTCTCTTCAGCTTCCCAATAATCCACCCCATGTCTCTTCAGCCACACAATAAACCCCTTCATGTCTCTCCAGCTTCCAAAAAAACCCTCATGTCTCTTCAGCTTCCCAATAATCCCCCTCATGTCTCTTCAATCACCAATAATATCCTCATGTCTCTCCAGCTTCCAATAACCCCCTCATGTCTCTTCACCTTCCCATTAATCCCCCTTACGTTTAGTCGGCCTTCCAATAATCCACTTGATATCTCCCTAGCCTCCAAATAATCCCCCTCATGTCTCCCCATCTTCCAAATAATCCCCCTCATGTCTCCCCAGTCTCCAAATAATCCCCCTGTCTCCCCAGCCTTCAAATAATCCCCCTTAAGTCTCCCCTCAGCCTCCAAATAATCTCCCTCATATCTCTTTAGCCTCCAAATAATTTCCCTCATATCTCCCCAGCCTCCAAATAATCCCCCTCATGTCTCCCAGACTCCAAAAAATAACCCCCTCATGTCTCCCCTCAGCCTTCAAATAATCCCCCTCATGTCTCTTCAGCCTCCAACTAATCCCCCACATCTCCCCAGCCTCCAAATACATACATGCAGGTGGAGGCCACACACACTATTGAGCCTCATTTTGACTTGTTTTAAGGACATTACATCAAAGTTGGATCAGCCTGTAGTGTGTTTTTCCACTTTCATTTTGAGGGTGACTCCAAATCCAGACCTCCATGACCCCCTCATGTCTCCCCTCAGCCTTCAAATAATCCCCCTCATGTCTCTTCAGCCTCCAACTAATCCCCCACATCTCCCCAGCCTCCAAATAATCCACTTATGTCTCCCCAGCCTCCAAATAATCCCCCTCATGTCTCCTCAGCCTCTAAATAATCCCCCTCATGTCTCCCTTCAGCCTCCAAATAATCCCCCTCATGTCTCTTCAGCCTCCAAACAATACCCCTCATGTCTCCTCTCAGCTTCCATATAATCGGAACTAGGTGGACAACAGATTGCTGGACTGGACTAGATTGCTCTAGAGACTTAACTGGACAGCGAACTTCTGGACTAGACTGGATATTCACAGAGACTGGACTGTACAGCAAACTGCTGGACAGCGGACTGCTGGACTGGAGTGAATAGCTCCAGAGACTGGACTGGAAAGCTGAATGCTGGACTGGACTGAACAGTGGACTTGCTGGAGCGCAGGTAGGCTGGTAGCAATAGTGCAGGTAAGCTGGTAGCTGTAGGGTTAACACAGCTGAGCTTTGAGAAGCAGGCTTGATACTGCTTAGAGAACTGACTT
Source organism: Limnodynastes dumerilii (assembly GCA_011038615.1). Taxonomy (NCBI): domain Eukaryota; kingdom Metazoa; phylum Chordata; class Amphibia; order Anura; family Limnodynastidae; genus Limnodynastes; species Limnodynastes dumerilii. The sequence continues at coordinate 162,147 of WWET01003174.1, read as the reverse complement.
ATCTAGCAAGGGATTCAGGAAGCAGGTCACAAGTAAACATACAAGAGAACCAGGCACCTTGAGTGACCAAGTTGTTCTGGCATTGAGGAATCAGTGCACAGCATTTAAATAGCCTGCCCTGGTCCTGGATTGGATGCTTGTAACATGTGGTTCTCTGAGCTGGACTCCGCTTGGCTGCCGCAGATCATGTGCCCCAATCCAAGATGGTGATGCCCATACACTGGAGATCAGTGGTGTTTGGTGCCAGAATGCTAAGGAGGAACATGCGGTGAACACAGAACGGGGCTGAACAGGAGTCTGCCACTACTGAGAGTTGCACCTCCGAGAAGCAGGAGGACGGACACGACAGGAGAGAGCCGCCAACAGATGGCCTCTCACATGGTAAGTGCGGCGGCGTCTGCCGCCAAGCGTGACAAATAATTCCCTCATGTCTCCCCAGCCTCCAAATAATCCCCCTCATGTCTCCCCAGTTTCCAAATAATCCCCCTCATGTCTCCCCTCAGTCTCCAAATAATCCCCCTCATGTCTATTCAGCCTCCAAATAATATCCCTCATGTCCACCCAGCATCCCAATAATCCTCCTAATGTCTCTTCAGCCACCCAATAATCCCCCTCCTGTCTCTTCAGTCTCCCAGAGTCCTAATAACCCCCCTCCTTTACTTACTTTGCCTTCTTCCTTCTGTTGTACTCCTCGGCGGTGCTCCCTCTCTGATCTGGATCTGAGGTCACGTCAGCGTCACACTGAAGAAATCTGCAGCCGGGCGCCTGAGTCTTCAGTAGCTGTGGTGACAGCGCGGGACAGGACAGGTGGGTGGCTAATTGTGATTATTGTAGGACTCATGCCCTAATGGAACCGATGGCGCTCCTATCAGATTGGCATCATTGTTGCCCACAACATGAGCTCTACAAAACCCACGTTAGTTACGCCACTGTGTCTATCCATTTATATAGAGTCTTCATGATAACCATTGGTTGTTAGGAATGCGCCATTTTGAAAAATTTATACGTTCCTTTCAATTAGCAAATAATAAAGTGTGATGTGTTCTTTGGGGGTGTGTTTAACAAAAGCTACCAATTGCGTATTAGATTCTACGCAGCCAATCACGGTGCATTTTGATTTAAATTCAGATCTAACAATGGCGCGGGCTTCAAACTTCTCTATGGATGAGTTGCAGTGTCTGGTATTTGTAATGGGTACGTTAGATCCAGACCTGCAGCATTCCAATGCTGTAAAAGGGAGGCATATTTACATGCCAAATGATTAAACCGGCAATATCAGGCGGGTGGACCAGCTGCAGCGGCGCTGATCGGATCTGCGTAGTTGCCAGCCCGCTCTTCTGCAACATCTTCGCAGAACAATTACAAGTAATGATGCAATAAGAAAGAATAAATCCCCAATGTATATTAAATGTGTGATTATATTTCAATATATACAGATATTTTGGAAATGCATAAACAGTTGTAATGTGATATTTTGTTTATGCAATTATACATATATTTTTACATTTGTAAAAAATAGGCTACATAATGAAATCATTACAACTTTGTGAAAATAAAGAGTGAATTAAAGAGCAAAATCTTTAAGTTTAAGCACAAAATGTAATTAAATGTTAACATTAAAGGCCGCCATACACTAGGGCGATTATCGGTCCCAGCAGGGGTGGCCCGATAAACTAAACGATTTCCCGCAAGGGAAATCTCCTGTTATTGCCACCATACACCTCCTCTGCTGGGACCAATAATCCTACCAGAAGAAGGGAGGGGGGAGGCAGGGCTCTCTATGGTGCTGCTGCTGAGCTATATACAAAGCTGCTCTGTCAGAGCAGCATAGTGTATAGATCTGCAGCAGCGGTGCAGGGAGAAATACAGACAAGAATCAGCCGTAGCCACGCTTCACACAGCGCGGATTCGGCAGATCCCTATCTGTACTACTCCCTGCAATAGCCGCTGCTGTATATCTATGCACTATGCTGCTCTTGTTACAGTCAGCCAGGAGGATTCTCACCGGGGCGCGGAGGTGGCTACAATGTTGTAAACAGCGCACCACAGACAGAGTCCGATGGACTGACTCACGCCAGACACTACACACTGGAGATGGACACAGTGGAGATAGAAACAGAAGAGCTACACAAGGTGAGATGGAGAACACCAAGAGACTAGCACTAGGACCAAGAACTTGGGTCAGCAAGCTGCAAGGAAACCACACAGCAAAAAACACACTGCAGAGATGGTATACACACTGCAAGATGGAAAGTACAGTGGCACAACAGAGCTCTGAGTAGATGGAAAACTCAGAGCAGGTACAGAAAGTGAGAGATA
>WWET01003174.1:149320-159420 GCA_011038615.1 Limnodynastes dumerilii | reverse complement strand
GAGCTGGAGACATGATGGGAATACTGAGGAGCTGGAGACATGATGGGAGCACTGAAGAGCTGGAGACATGATTGGAGCTGGAAACATAAAGGGAATACTGGGTGAGCTGGAGACATGATGGGAATACTGGGAAGGCATGAGGCATATAATGGGGTTACTGTGGGGCTGGAGACATATGATGGAGTATGCTGGGGGGGGGCTGGAGACATATGATGGGGTATACTGGGGGGCTGGAGACATGTGAAGGGAGATACTGTGGGACTGGCCACTGGAGACATGTGATGGAAATACTGGGGATACTGCAAACATATGATGGAAATATTGGGGAGCTGGAGATAAAACGGAGGATACTGGGGGGCTGGAGACATATGATGGAGATATTGGGGGGCTGGAGACATATGATGGAGATACTTGGAGGCTGCAGACATATGATGGGGTTTCCGGGGATCTGGAGACATATGATGGGGGATACTGGGAGGCTGGAGTCATATGACAGGGGATACTGGGGGGCTGCCCACTGCAGACATATGATGGGAATACTGGGGGGACTGGAGACATATGATGGGAATATTGTGGGGGGTAGACTGGAGAAACATGATGGCAGTATTGGGGGGGGAGGGGAGTTTGGGGACACATGATGGAAGTATTGTGGGGGGAGGGCTGAAGACACATGATGGGAGTGTGTATATATATATATTATATAGAATGTCCAGTGCGCTCTCCTGAAATGTCCTTATAATTCAATGTTGGTGTTAGCAATAATAAAAACAGATTCGAGCACTAGATCTTTCATATGTATACAAAAGACCGCGTCTTCCCCTTTAATTAGACTCCTCTTCCTTGGTCCACAATCATCTATAGCAAGATAAGAAACAGGAGGCGCTTCATGGTGCAGATGAAGGGGGGATAAACCATACTTATCTGCACTATGAAGCGCCCCCTGTTTCTTATCTTGCTATATATATATTTATTTATTTATATATTTATTTTTAACATACATACACATATAGATATATATAGATATATATATTTATTTAGAAGGAGCACTTTACAATAGATTTATTACCACTCCTAACAAATAAAAATTTTCCTGCTCCTAGGTCTGCCACCATGTGTTATTCCAATGACCTCCAATGCACCTCTCCATTTTTTTTCAAAAATGTGTTATTTTTATTTTTTTTGTATTTTATTTAAATAAACTACTCTGCTGTGTTTAAGTGTAAGTCCTATTATTACCATTATGTACCTTATGGAGTAAACATATTGAAATTTTATTTTTGTTGTAGGTGGGGGCCCAAGCTGACCTTTTGCACCTGGACCCATGATCGTTTAGCTACGCCCCTGACTAGGACCCAGAGCTTGGGTCAGCAAGCTGCAAGGAAACCACACAGCAAAATATACACTGCAGAGATGGTACACACAGCGAAATACACACTGCAGAGATGGTACACACAGCGAAATACACACTGCAGAGATATGGTACACACAGCGAAATACACACTGCAAAGATGGTACACACAGCGGTATACACACTGTAAGATGGAAAGTACAGTGGCACAACAGAGCTCTGAGTAGATGGAAAACTCAGAGCAGGTACAGAAAGTAAGAGATAGAAAACTCACAGCACTCAACAAGGAGGACGCTGTACAGGACAAAGGAGCCCAGCTGCCTGTGCGAGCAGCAAGCTACTCGCACCGCACACTGAGAACCACAGACAGGGCGGACAACAAGACAGAGGCAGGCAAGGTTAACAGAAGGTAAACAAATGATAACCACCAAACAAATCCAAGGCAGATGCACGAGGAGAACACACGATCAAACGCAGGCAGGATGCAGGAATACACCAGGAAGACGCTATAGAGGGAGTGTTCCCGGGTAAAGCTATTTAAAGGACCTCCCACCAATCAGCAGCAAGCCCAGGCAAGGGAGGCTAATTATCAGACAGCTGAGGGAAATGAGACACTTAGAATCAGAGGGAGAACTTCACATTATCCTGAGGGCTTTCCTGATGAGTGTAACAGTACCCCTCCCTTGACGATGGGCCAAAGGACCCCTCACCCTGGGTTTACTAGGAAACTTGGAATGAAACACTCTTTTTATTTTTTCAGCATGCACATCCCTTGCAGGCACCCAGGACCGCTCCTCCGGACCATAACCCTTCCATCAAATAATGAAGTTGGCCTTGCACCCATTTGGAGTCCGGAATGTCTTCTACAATATATTCTTCATGACCATCAATGACCACAGGAGCTGGTTTGGTGGGTGAGAACATCCTAAATCTTCTAGATGTGTGGACTGGTTTCAGGAGTGACACATGGAAGGTGTTAGGGATCCTTAGATTTTTTGGAAGCTGGAGTCTGAACGCCACAGGGTTTATTTTCATGGTGATCTTAAATGGACCGATAAACCGGGGTCCTAGCTTGGCCAAGGGTTGTCTGATCCTGATGTTTTTAGTAGAAAGCGACACTTTGTCCCCCACTTTAAAGTTCACTGGTTTCCTGTGCTTGTCCTCTCTGCTTTTCATACGAAATGCTGTAGCTTGCAATGCCCTGTTGACCTTTTTCCAAATGATCTGTAGTCTGTTGGTAGCTGCTCGTGATTCCTGATCAGATTCTGGAATAAATAGAGAATTAGCTCTGGAATGAAAACCCTGGAGACAGAAAAATGGAGAGGTCTGGGTAAATGAATGACAGGAATTATTGTATGCGAATTCCGCCCAGGATAGGTTGTCTGCCCAGTTATCTTGAAGCTTGGAAGTGTACAGACGTAAGAACTGCTCCAGGGATTGATTCACTCTTTCTGTCTGACCGTTGCTCTGTGGGTGATAACTGGATGATAAACTGATTTGAATGTTTAAGCTTCTGCAGAAGGTTTTCCAGAATTTTGCAACTAATTGAAGTCCTCGGTCAGACACGATATTAGTAGGAAGGCCATGGAGTCTTACAATGTTTTTAGAGAGGACAAGACTTGAGCATTGGGCAGAGTTCTTAAGGGAACAAAGTTTGCCATTTTAGAAAATCGGTCTACTACTATCAGATTCCGGAAGGTCCGTGATAAAGTACATGGACAAGTGGGTCCAAGGGCGCCTAGGGTTTTGCAAAGGGAGGAGCGGACCGGGAGGAGCAGTGTGGTTAGTTTTATTCCTGGCACATGTTTCGCAGGCTTTAATATACTCCTTAGTGTCAAGGACAAGAGATGGCCACCATACAGTACGTGACAACAATTCATTAGTTTTCTGGGTCCTTAAGTGTCCTGAGGTTTTGGATACGTGGTGTTCTGAAAGCACCGCCTCTCTGAGCATCTCTGGGACGAACAGACAGTGGTCGGGCTTTCCTGCAGGACTGGACCCTGTGCCTTTAGAATCTGTGAATACAAATCTTGAGTAAGAGCCAGCAGAATGGCTTGAGATGGGATCACAGGTTGAGGAGGAGTGGCGGCTTCTAGATAAGAAGGAAGGATCGAGATAAAGTATCCACTTTTTTGTTCCAGGTCTGTGGGTAAGGAGGAACCTGAATCTGGTAAAAAAAAGAGTGCCCATCTGGCTTGACGAGGATTAAGTCTTTTGGCACCTTCAATGTAAGCAAGATTCTTGTAGTCCATGAACACGGTGATGGTGTGCTCTGATCCTTCCAACCAATGTCGCCACTCCTCGAAGGCCAGCTTGATAGCCAAGAGTTCCCGATTGCCCACATCATAATTTCGTTCCGCTGGGGAAAACTTCTTGGAGAAGAAGGCACAGGGATGTAGCTTGGAATCCTTTGGGCATTTTTGGGATAATACTGCCCCTGCTCCGACATCTGAGGCGACCACCTCCACCACACGAAAGGTAGAACCGGGTTTGGATGACGAAGGATAGGAGCCGAGATAAAAGCCTCCTTGAGATCCTGGAAAGCTGCTTTGCCTCTGGGGGCCCAATGTCCAGGATCTGCCCCCTTCTTGGTCAAATCAGATATACGGGCAATGATGGACTAAAAGTTCTTTATGAAGCGGCGGTAATAATTAGAGAATCCCTGGAAGCGTTGTACCGCCTTTAAATTTTTTGGCTGTACCCACTCCACTACAGCCTTGACTTTGTTGGGATCCATGGAGAATCCCTGCGGGGAGATGACATACCGCAGGAAGGTGACTTGTTGGACCTCAAACTCACATTTCTCAAGTTTGGCGTAGAGGTGATTTTCCCGCAACTTCCTGAGTACTTGGCGTACATGATTGTGATGAACCTCCAAAGATGGTGAGTAGATGAGGATGTCATCAAGGTAGACAACAATGAATTTTCCCAGGAAATCGTGGAGGACATCATTGATAAGGTCCTGGAAGACCGCTGGTGCGTTGCATAGTCCGAAAGGCATGACAAGATATTCATAATGTCCTGAGTGAGTGTTAAACGCGGTCTTCCATTCGTCACCTTCCCGGATGTGGATCAAGTTATAGGCCCCCCACAGGTCAATCTTGGTGTAAACTTGGGCTTTTTTAAGCTGGTCGAAAAGATCAGTGATTAGTGGGAGTGGGTACGAGTTCCAGATAGTGATTGAGTTGAGTCCAAAGAAGAATCCGGCCCCTACCGGGGACTTGGATGGCCTGATGAACCCCTTTTTTAAGTTCTCCTGAATATATTCATTCATGGCATCAGTCTCTGGTTTAGACAAGGAGAATAACCTGCCCTTGGGCAGTCTGTAATGAGGGATCAAGTCAATAGCGCAATCATATGGCCTATGTGGAGGTAGGTGATCTGCACTTATTTTAGAAAATACGTCACTGAACTCAGCGTAATGTTCGGGTAGGCCATCCAGGACTGGAGTTATGCTCCTAACTGGAACTGACAGACAGAAGGAGCAGTGCGGACCCCAGCGTACAATGTCGCCCTTGTCCCAGTCTATGACAGGGTTATGTCTCTGAAGCCATGGGTGTCCGAGAATGATCCCAACGGATGGACAGGAGATTATCAGGAACTTCAATTGTTCAGAGTGGCATAAGCCCACCGAGATCTGTATAGGAGCTGTGTGATTCTGGATTCGTCCGTCTGACAAAGGTTTCCCATTAAGACCGCAGGCGGTTACAGGGATGTCCAGGGGAAGAGCAGAGACCCCCAGACGGGATACAAGAGCGGAGACCCCCAGACAGAATACAAGACTAAAGTCCATGAAATTACCCGTGGCACCACTATCCACAAAGGCAGAAACCTGGATATGCACATTTGGGGTGTGTAGCGTGACAGGAGCAATCAATGAGTTGGCAGAAGAGAATAACGAGAACCCCAGCCGGACCTCTTCCTTATCCGGCTGGGTTAAGCATTTCCCGATGGGGACACTTTCTTGGGGCAATTGTTTGCTCTATGGGCCTTACCACCTGTTATGACACCCCGGGTTTACCTGGTTAAGAACCGGAGTGGTCGTAGAGAGAATGGAGAGCTGGTGTAGCACCCAGGTTTACCTGGGTAAGAACCGGGTTGGCCACAAGAGAGAGAGAAAGGGTGACCGAGTTGACTGCCGGGGCACGGAATCTTTGCTATCAGGGGGTCCTCACCAGAGCCCCTGATGGTGGGGATGGGTTTGGCTGCGGCCTAACAACCTGGTCATACCCCATTGAACGAGACCCATGGATAAAGAGAAATAGGAGTCCGAGGTGAGAACCCAGAAAGGGAGAGAGGTAAGTACAAGAAAAGAGGGCACAGAACAGGCCGGAAGGAACCAACCTGTGACGGACAACAATTAACAATAAACAATGCACGAAGGACTGGAAGAAGGTCACAATACAAGACTGGACGAACTGGGGCAGTCACGCACACTAGCACTCAGCGGAATCTCCAGGGAGATGACACAAACAAACACTCCAGGAAAAAAACTGGGAGAAATGGGAAGGTAAAAATATTAAGGAGGTGCAATATCCTGCGGCTGAGAGTTTGGAGGGCCTTATGCATCTAGCCATCAACCTGGATAGGCATCTCAGGGAGCAGTTGGCGGAATGAGGCTCAGCCTTGGGCTCCGAACTTGCCTCTACATACCCAGGGACCCAGTCTATCTTTGTGTGCCTAGTGCCTTGCTGCCTAGTGAATTGATTTCTGATTGACCTTTTTTCCCTGCCTTGTTCCATTATCATTCACCTTCTGTTCCAGGCTGCAGAAACACTCATGAGGGCCTCAAAAGAGGCTGCAGTCCTGGCGAATGTTGGGCAACAAGCAGCCCAAGAGAATGCTACACCACAACCATCACCAGGATTTATGAAGAATCCACATCAACTCCACTTCCATGCACCCCACCACCACCCTATCCACCACCCCCACCAGAAAACTAAACATGTATGTAAATAAATAAAAATTCTGTTACAATTGGTATAAATTGTGTTACGTTGTTTTATTTACATAAGTAGATTTTTAAAAATTAGAACTGTTAATTTAACACACATTAACATTTTGGTACAGATATGTTAGCTAACATTATTGTAAATACATAGTTAGACAGACAACATAAAGTTATTTGTAAAACTGTTTTGTAATTTCGGATTGAAATTGAAACCTACAAAATGTCATTTATTAAAGCCGCAAGTGCAGTATCTAGACCTTTAGCCCACCACCAGTGGCAGGTAACGCTACCACCAACGCCGAGACCAAGACCCCGTGTGGAAACCCCTGTGGAACTTCTGTTTGTCAGCATTTAATTCCCACATATATGGTAAAAAGGAATGATCAAATTGCCTCCTATAGATTTATTTATACTGTACATTAATGTATGTTTGTGTTTCATCAATAATTGATATCTATGTGTGCATTGTACAGTTAATATATTTCTGATACATTTATAGAATCCCTCGATTGAATTTTAAATAATCTCAAATATATACTCATATTAATTTTTATTAATTTTTGGTGATAATAAAAATCTATTATTTTATGTCGGTGCCTATTCATTAATACCAACACTATTTTTATCATTCATAAAGCGCTGTATCTTTATACGAGAATGGATTAGGTGGCAAGATGAGAACCAATATTATTATTTTTAAGTAAAAAATGGTTAAATTCCGATACCTGTCAAGGTTTAACTAGAGACGACAGAGAAAAAACGCTGATCCAGAGTTAGTTCAATTGTGGGGGGTAAAGAAATCGATAAAAAATTCATAGTGGTTTGTTATTGCGACAAAGTGTTGATCCAAAAACCCATTTGTTAGTAGACCATATGGTATTTCCACGGGCCAAATTAAATCTGGTAATGCAGGATTATCATAATCATTTAGGTCATTTTGGTTGTAAGAAAACGGAGTCTACATTGCAAAGATGATTCTATTGGAGAAATTTACGCCAAGATGTAGAAAACTGGTGTAAATCTTGCTCTTTGTGTAGTGTAAAAAAACAGTAACATCAGAGAGAAAAGCACCATTAATTCCAATTGTTACTCGGCAGCCTCTAGAAATTGTGAATATAGATCACGTAAAATTGGAAATGAGTAGCTCAGGGTATCAATATGCTATTACCATTATTGACTATTATACAAAATTTGCTGTAGTATTGCCTGTTCGAGATCTCAATGCAAAAAAAATGGCTGAAATTGTTTGGCAAGCATTTGTACGTCCATATGGATTTCCTGCTAGTATACTTACCGATCAAGGACCTGCTTTTGAAGTTTTGCTCTTTCAGGAGTTATTTCAGTATGGGTGAAAGAATTTACACACTACTGCTTATCATCCACAGAGTAATGGAACCTGTGAGAGGATGAATCAATGGGAGTCTGACTCATATTGAATCCTCGATAAACCTGATCCAGAGAACACAGTTTACCAGGTTGTTAAAGAAAGTAGGGGACCTCCAAAAATGGTACATAGGGATCAATTAAAATTGTATTTTACTCAATTCAAACCTACAGGACCAATTATTGAAAATTTACATGTACTGCTTTCTCCAGAACCATTGTTAATGATGGAAAATCCAGCAAATCTGACTGTAACAAGTTATACAAGTCAAACAGTCAGAGACCCGTTAATTGTCCATGAAAGCCCAGTAGATGTTCCTGCAGAAGTAGAAATTTGACGTTCAAGTAGGAGTACCCAGAGAATATTGCCCAAAAGATACAGATAGTAAAAAGGTTTACAGAAAACTTATGTTATGGTATATATCTTTATTGTATATTTACTGTTCATATTCTATTGCCCAAAACCTAATATTTCTTCGGGAAAATTTATATTGTAAAGTTAAGTGTGAGGACATGCATCATTGCAGCACAGAGGAATGTGGTACCCCTGGGGGTTGCAGGGAATGGGGAGCACAGTCTGACTGGTGACAATTATGTTGCTTTCACGCCTTTGTGGGACTATGTAGATAGCATAGGTCTTGTGCTCAAAGTTGAGTACATGGTGGTGTGAGAGATGTTGCTAGGCAACAGTCAGCTGGTGGAGGCACGTTGTGTAATGCGAGGGTGGACTTCTGGAAGGATCTATGAAAAGTGTGATGCATAAGAAAAGGGGGTTGAGAGTCAGTTGGTGAGAGCGGTTAGGCAGAGCAGAAGTGACACCGGAGCTGTTAGAGAGAGATGGTAGCTGAGAGAGCAGAAGTGGCGGTGGTGAAGTGAACGGGGAGTGATAGCAGAGACGGCACAGCAGAGTATTGGTGGTGAAGTGATGGAAGAGTGTCAGTGAAGTTGGTAAAGCAGAGTGGCGGTGGTGAATTAACAGAGAGAGTCTCAGCGGAGTCGGTGAAGCAGGCTGGCGGTGGAGGAATAACAGTGAAGTCTATATAGCAAAGTGTTGATGGTGAAGTGACAGAGAGTGTCAGAGAGTGTCGGTGCAGCAGACTGGCGGTGGAGGAGTCACAGTGAAGTCTATACAGCAAAGTGTTGGTGGTGAAGTGATGAAGAGTGTCAGCGGAGTTGGTACAGCAGATTGGCGGTAAAGGAGTAACGAGGAGTAATAGTGAAGTCTATACAGCAGAATGTTGGTGGGGAAGGGACAGAAAGTGTCAGAGAAGTCAGTGCAGCAGAGTGGTGGTGGTAAAGTAACTGAGAGAGTCAGCAGAATCAGTACAGGAGAGTGTCGGAGCTGAGCAGAGAGGAGTGATATTGGAGGCGTTAAAGGGAGTGTCGGTGGCTGAGTAGAGAGGAGTGACATCCGAGCGGGTAAAAGAGAGGGACTTAGCTAAGTAAAGAGAAGTGAACAAGTAAAACCAGTAGGGAAACGGACATTAAATAACAGTGGTGGAGTTGTAGCTAAGGCTTAATCTCAGCATTATTGATTTATCTGTACCAAAATTAATTATTAATTAGCTTTATAAAGGGGAAAGCGGACGTTCTTAAAGTTGGGTTTAAAGTAGCATCTTCACAAATTGTTTATTATATTTAGGTTTTCGAGGGTAACTGTCATGTTTTAAAAAATAATTTAGTTTGATACATACATTGTTGAGAGAATATGTAACTTTGTAACACTGTGAATGTGTGAAGAAAACAACAGTTGAAATTGTTTCTTAAATCTAATACTCAGCACTGCAGAAAATAACTTATTGTTATAAAGAGTATTAGCTTTTTGTTTACTAATTGAGAAAATTGATGTTATTGAATTCTCTGTTTGTATAGAAGAATATTATAGTTTTCTTCGTAAGTGCAACTTATTTTATTGTTCAAAAGATTTCTGCTAATCTGCAATAATCAGTAAATATTAATTAAAATCAAATTTAATTCACTATGCATTAAGTTACTTAGGGTTTTCTTTTATGTTACGGTACCTCGGGATTACCAGGACGGTGGACCGGGGTGACCGTGGATTGGAGGCGGAAATGGAACAGTACACCGGGTTTACCCGTAACTGGAACCAGAGTAACTGTAAGAGGTAAAGAGCGAGCAATTCCCCAAGGCGTACCACCTGATTTCGGACCGAGTGTTCGCTAGAGCCCCTGATGGTGGGGATAGACTGGAGCAGGTAGGAATCCGTCAGGAGCACCACCCCAGGAAGATTACTCGGGAGATGAGCAGAACGTAAGAGAGAAAAGATAGGTAAGTAACAGTAGGAGTTGAGGAAAAAAGGGGAAAGGCTGACCGGAAGATTCCAATCAGCGACGGACAACAGAAACCAGGAAACACAACGCCACAGACGGGGAAGGGACAAACCGGACGAGACAGGAC
>WWET01003174.1:120966-136825 GCA_011038615.1 Limnodynastes dumerilii | reverse complement strand
TGTGTGTTATGTAATAAGGTCCACTTTCAGTGCTGGCACATTATATAGATTAAATACATAAGTGTGGTGCCCCTGGGGGTTGCTGGAGGTGGGGAGCGCATTCTGATTGGCAGTAGTGATGCTGGTCTCACACCTTCGTGCAGCTGGCATGGGTCTAGTACTCAGATTCAGTGCATTGGTGGCGTGAGGATTGTTGCTAAACAACAGTCAGCTGAATGGAGTGTGCTGTGTAGCGCGAGGGTGTATTTTCTAGAAGAGTCATCAGGGACAGTGGTGCGTAGGAGATTGCCATTGGGGGTGTGTATATGAGCGGTTGAAGAGTAAACAGGACAAAGGAAGCATTGGTGGATTGTCTGAGGGGGAAACTGCGTTGCGGCAGCTTTTTCATTACAGCGAGACAGTACTGCTTTCAGGGGACTGTCCCGCTGTCCTGTCCGACTCACAACTTATCCCGAGAGATCAGACTCTCAGGACAACGTTGTTTTTTTTTGTTAAAAGCCCGTTCCGCTGTATAAGTGGCTGGGTTTCTCCTACGGGAGCCCTGTATGACCAAACCTGTTACTGCAAATGGCAGTGACCGAACCTGCCATTCTTAGCAACAGATTTAGTCCTACAGAGCTCCCGTTGGAGCCCTGTATTACCAGTACCACACCACGTGACCGCAGACCAGAAGGAGAGAGGGAGCACCGCAGAGGAAGGGAAATCAAAGGTAAGTAAGAGAGGACATGGAGGCTGTACATAAGGGGCAGACTTGGAGGCTGTACATAAGGGGCACACATGGAGGCTGTATATAAAGGGCACACACGGAGGTTGAACATTATAAGGGACAGACAATGAAGGCTGGACATTACAAGGTGCATAAATGGAGGATGGACATTACAAAGGGCAGTCAATGGAGGCTGGACATAACAAGGAGCAAACATGGAGGCTGTACATTACAAGGGGCAGACATGGAGGCTGAATATTATAAGGGGCAGACAATGGTGGTTGGACATTATAAGGGGCAGACAATGGAGTCTGTACATTATAAGGGGCAGACAATGGAGGCTGGACATTACAAGGGGCTTACATGGAGGCTGGACATTACAAGGGGCAGACATGGAGGCTGAACATTATAAGGGGCAGACAATGGAGGCTGGACATTACAAGGGGCAAACATGGAGGCTGGACATTATAAGGGGCTGACAATGGAGGCAGGATATTAAAAGGGGCAGACAATGGAGATTGGACATTACAGGGGGCACACATCGAGGCTGGTCATTATAAGGTGCACATATGGAAGCTGGACATTAAAAGGGACACACATGGAGGCTGGACATTAGAAGGGGCAGACAATGGAGGCTGAATCTAACAAAGGTCAGCCATGGAGGCTGGATGTTACAAAGGGCAGACAATGGAGGCTGGACATTAAAAGGGGCAGACAATGGAGGCTGGAAATTACAAGGGGCACACATGGAGGCTGGACATTAATAGAGGCAGACAAAGGAGGGTGGAAATTAAAAGGGGCAGACAATTGAAGCTGGAATTAAAAGGAGCAGACATGGAGGCTGGACATTACAAGGGGCACAACTATTAAAAATTATAGTTTTATATAGTATTATTAGTTTTCTTACGTTGATTCACCTCTCTGCAATTTAGAAGGAAGATATCAGTTACATCATTCAGATAATAACAAACCTTTACCTTTTACTAAGACAAGTATCACATAAGAATGTTTGTTAAGCAAATAATCTATTAGTCTAAAATGGCACTATTAAAATATAAAAGACTGGCCCGGATTCAGAGCTGTGCATGCCAAGATCAGGAGCACGCACAGAAAGACAGGCGCAAAAGTACCCATCCGTCTGTGATCGCATCCAACCGGCCTGCGCCTGTAGAAGTAAATTTAAATGAGAAAAGGGGCGTTTTTTTCATTTAAATATACGACAACTGAAGTTCGGTGGCTGCTTAACAAGCACTACACTTAAACCATCCCTGGGATGTTGTAAGTGTAGGCGCAGATCACAGGAGCTGGAAAAAAAAAAGCAATTAGTAAAAAAAACCAGTTTCTACACAAAATTAACCCCTTCCCACTGCCAACCCCTCCATTATTATCTATTAAAATAAACAAATAAATAACGGCCCGACAGGGCATGCTGCCGCAAGTAGAACTACAAGCACTAGCATGCCCATGAATGACAAGGCATGCCATTGCTAGTAGAACTGCAATCGCCAGCATGCCTTGCTATTCAGTGTCTGCTGCACTAAATAACGTTACATGCCCATTTAGAAATGAAAAATACATACTGTGCCTTAAAAATGCCCATATGTGCCCCCAAATAATATAAAGAAATAAAATATGTCCAAGATCCCTGTCCCCTTCCCAAAAAAAAACATACTGTGCCCATATAATACAATATTATTATCGGGTTAATGGGACAAGGGGAAGGACAGAAGGTTCCTCTAGGGGGATGGACGCACTGATTTGTATTCATACAATATACAGAGTTATATCAATCCAATGATGAAATATCAAATCGCCAGAAAATTGATTAACCATACTAGTGGACAATAGACAGGACTAATTAGATTAGAGAGATAGGAACATCCCAAGTGTACAAAATAGCACTAATCCTGTGAAGGACTAAGAAAAATAATAAAATATAACTTTTAATAATATAATTAAAATAAAGGACCTACAAGGAGCGAAAAAATATTAATTATTTAAAATCCACACTCAAATCACATATAGCTGAATCTGCATATCCAATGTAATAATACAGGCACCACTAAACTCTAAAATTAGAGTTAATACAAATGAAAAAAGAGACAATTATATGAGTTGAAACATGATGGGTCTGGTCTCAAATGTTATGAATAAATATAATAACATAAAGATAAACACAAAAGCTCTACTATGCACAAGAAATATGTTGTATTGAAAATAAGCAGTCTCCCTTGAATCCTGTGATACGTGATATATAGAGCTAAATCAGACCTCAATAAGAAAGTAAGTAACAAAATTGTTGCAAACAGCTGCTCAATGACTCATTTGTATAAAGAAATGGATACCATCCAGACTTATCTGTTCCTGACGTGGTCGAGGAGAATCATCTGGTGACAGGATGACTGATAGACGGGAGACGATGCCGCTTGTACCACACGCTGACTAGCCCGTCCCCTCGCCCTTTACACAGCCTCTAACCCCCTCACGGAGGTGCTTCACCCTACCGGGCTCATACAAATCCCTACCCTCACTTAGGAATGGTGTGGGTGGCAAGCGGCAGAGAGGTGCGGTGATGTCAGGATATGGATGGCGTTACAGGTAAGGTATATCGTTCCTGGGGTGCCTGGATGTGACCGCGGTGTGGAGATGTGAGAGGAGGGCCCTCCTCTACACAGATAAAAAGACCTAACGCGCATTTCGCGAAGCTTGTTCACATAAGCTTGTTCATATAATACAATGAATTCCATGTATTCCACAAATCCCATGTAGTGTCCTCATATAAATTATACCAAAATGGCCAAAAGATGCCCAAAAAATACATACATATTTGGAAATATCACGATGTAAATCGTGAATTCCCACGCTGGCAGAGGGTATAAGTATACCCCAATGACAGTAGAACTGTCTTTAGCGCCGGGATGTGCAGGACATAGTTTGCGTCGTCTCTAGGGTTTTTCCTCTATAGGAGTAAATGCTTACAAGAATGGGCCCCCATTAGAGCAGGTAAGTATTTTTTTTATTTATATTGTGGCCATCTTATGGGCATTTTGGTATAAGTTATATGAGGGCACTACATGGATTTTTTTTTTCTATGTTAAAAAGCAAACAAAAACAAAGCCCTTTTATTTTTATTTTTATTTTATTTTTTAAAACTAGCCCGGTTTTTGTTACGGCCAATTCAGAGGTACGAGTTTCTTAGAAACACATACCTCTGAATAAAACTCTGAATCCGGGCCACTATCTAGATGCTGTTAACCAGTATTTATTGTATCAATAAATCAATATTACAAAGGCTATCTAGACTATCTATATTAACTAATTAAAATGGTAAAGACTACCTAGAAGCTGTTAACCAGTATTAAATTAAAACTATGCTAAATAAATTATTACACCGTAATTTCCTTATATATATTTGTCATCTTTAAGATTCATATTAAGGTTACTTATCAAAAATATACATATCAATAGTGTGTAAAGGGTTTTAAATCATGTTATTTTTTGTTTTTTGGGTCCTCTTTCCACACACAGGTTTTAATATTTTCAGTTTCTCATTTTAATTATTATGTAATACATAACAATTAAGACCCTTATATGCAAGAGTGCCCCTAAACCATTACTCTATCTCTTTCTGTACTTCCCACACCTTACTCTCTAAGATATACTGAAAGTGAAAGTCCATAAATAGATGGTGTCAGATTCATATAAGAAAATGCTGTATAAATGAATTCCCTGGGCCAATGTCACGCCACAGCTTGTATAATTGGATGCACGCAAGCACCTAATTGTTACAAGTATCAGCACCCAAAGAAAGAATATCAATTACACTCTGAAACTAAATTATATTGGACCGGATTCTTCCATGCATCCCATAGCCCACTCTGAATAGCACGTAGGGTGCTACTCAGAGTAGTATGCGGATGTGCAAGGCACTCTCTAAGATATACTGAAAGTGAAAATCCATAAATTTTCTTTTTTTTTTTTACTTGGGCACTGCCACATGTATCGAGAGAACGAAAATTCAGACTGAATTCTCGTTCTATCGATACTTGTGGCAGTGCCCAAAGGGTATAAATACACCCCAGTGACAGTAAACCTGTCATTAGCGTCGGGACGTCCTGCAGTGCAGGACAGTTAGTGTCGTGCCTTATGGTTTTTTTTTTTGCCAAGAGTCACCCCCGGATTAAAAGCTTACAAGACTGGACCCCTATCAGACCAGGTAAGGATTTTTATTTTTATTTTCTGCCAATATTATGGGCATTTTTTTTACATTATATTTTATGAGGGGCCATATGTAACAATGTTATTTAATATTCTTCGGCCATATGTGAATTGATTTTTATGTATGTTGGGGCATATGTGACACTGTTTTTTATGTATGTTGGGGCATATGTGACATTGATTTTTATGTATGTTGGGGCATATGTGGCACTGTTTTGTATGTATGTCGGGCATATGTGGCACTTGTTTTTATTTATGTCGGGCATATGTGGCAATGGTTTTTATGTATGTTCGGCATATGTGACATTGGTTTTTATTTATAATCTGCATATGTGGCATTGGTTTTTCTTACTTAAGGGGCACTTGTGGAATGTATTTTTTGGGGTTTTTTTGTGGGGGCACGTGGAGCTTTGCATTTTTTTTTTAGGGAGCGGGTACTGTATGTTTTTTTTAAACTAAATGGGCATGTGTAGGAATTTGGGACAGAGCATGCGGCCGATATTAGTAGTTCTACAAGCGCTAGCATGCCTTGTTATTCATGGGCATGCTTGTGCCTGTAGTTCTACTAGCGGCAGTATGCCCTGTCGGCCGGGACTTTATTTATTTATTTCTTACACATAGGTTGTGGCCACGGGGCAGGCGGGGGAAGGGGTTAATTTTTAACTAAACAGGGCTTTTTTTTGTTTTTTACTTTTTTTTTTAGCTCCGGTGCGCTGCCCCTACGATTCCACCAGCCCTGAGCTGGTGGAATCGTAGGGCTTTTTCCGCATCCAGCGGACTGGTGTGCACGGAGTATTTAAATGAGAAAAGCGGAGCTTTTCTGATTTAAATATCCTGGCACACCGCCTTTTGCAGTCGGAATCGGATGCTGGTGGATACCATAAATTCCGCCAGCAATCCGACTTCCTTCCGCATTTAGCGCATGCGCAGTTCCTTAAAAAAGCATTGCATCCGTGTGAATTTCACATGGATGCGATACTCTGAATCAGGTCCCTTATCATTTGTGGCTAGGCTTTCCGGAATATATTTGTGACAGATGCAAATAAACACCTCTCCTCAGGGGTAAAAAAGATTGCTGCTGAATGTAGAATGTAGCTGCTGCTTTCAAGAAAGCAATCAAATCACAAAGGCTAGAACCGCCCATGGGGCCTGATCCAGAGCTACGGCCGCCGTCGCTAGTACGGCGGCTGTAGCTATAATGCGCATGCGCCGGGCAGATGTTGCCCAGCGTCACTATGGAAATGTCCATAGTAGCGCCGTAGGGACGCTGGAGGGGACGTCCTCCAGCGTCCCTACGCTCACGTTACTGCTGGTGGGCGGGGGGAGGTACCGTCCCAGCGTATCAACTCTCCCTTGCGCCGGCTGAAGTTAGGGTGGCCTTCAGCTGGCGTAAGGGAGAGTTAATACGCTCCTACAAGGGGGAGTGTTGGGCCAGAGCAGCGATGTTACGCTGAGCGCTACAGCGCTCAGTGTAACATCGTAGCTCTGGATCAGGCCCATGGCCACTAACTGGTTATCCTTCCTCTTTCAACTAGACCATGTAGAAACCATATATAATAGAGAATATTGGGCTATAAAAAATGTAATTGTCTGTTTATCATAAATTGCTACAATATCAAACTCAACTGTAAAAGTTTTAATTAACTACGTGGTATCACTATTCATTGCTTCTATAGTATCTAGAGGAGATGAGAAAGAAAAAGCGCTGCACTGACTATAATCCTATGCTAACAAATAATTAATATATTGGGGATCTGCTTACCCATATACTACAATAAATAAAGGTGATAAAATTAATACAAGATGATATGGTATATAAATAAAATGAATAAAATAAAAAATAACACACAATATTGTTCAACAATAACTAAGAGTAATAAACAGAATAAGTGGATAAATTCCCAATAAATAAAAACATGGATAGTTTTTCTAAAGACAATATGACACAAAGGGATTTATGCTCATAATAGGGTATTGGGATAAATGATACAGATAATGGCCCAGATCAAGAAATACACTTGTGTGCGAATTTACGCCTGGCGGACACGTAAAATCTATTTTTTGCATGTACTGTGCATGTGCACGACAGAGAATACGCTACGTTATGGAACGGAACTCTGAGTGTGTGTATCATTCATGTATTTGCTGCGTAAATTCGTACGTGTGGGCGTGCCAATTTTGCGCGTGGCAAAACTATGTCTAAAATACGCAATGTAGGCTGGGGTTTTCATGTAAAGTGTACAGTATGGGCGTGCTTAGCTGCGTAAGTCCGTGTTGCCCATCCGTACGTGTGCGGACGACAGTGGTTTTGCAGCCAAAAGTTAAGGTAGGGTTTGGAAAGCGGAACTCAGACAAAATACATACATTCAAGGGGTGTGCCAAGGGGAGTGTATAGAAGATATTCACGCGTAAATACGCTACGCTAGTAAACGGATTGAAAGCAGAGTTCTGGATCTACCCCAATGTCCATAAATAAATCCTTATGATCAATCCTTCAACAACAAAATATATATATAGGTATGTATGAGAAATAGTATCCTTCCAAGCTCAATTGTGTAGATCTGAGTATGGGCTGGCCATTTTCTTCATGTGGACCTGGATATTGATACCCTCTGAAGGACTCTCACTCCGGTACAGCTTTCCACTCTCCTACGATTACCGCTGTGACTTCTCCGCTAGGATGTCCATTCATCACCTCCTGGACCTTACCGCCTCCCCGTTTCCATCTTATGACAAGTTACCCGGGACTCCTCACAGCCTAAGGGAAGTGCGGCACCCGGAGGTCCAAGTGACCTTTTATCGTTTTATATTATTGTTATATATTAACTATGTTTATATTTGTTCAATAAATGTATTTATTCACCATTTCCCTTTATGTTTATGTTTATCTTTTCAGATCTACACAATTGAGGTTGGAAGGATACTGTTTCTCATACATACCTATATATATATATTTTGTTGTGGAAGGATTGATCATAAGGACTTATTTACAGACATTGGGCCGGATCCAGAACTATGAACGATAGCTACTGCGCATGCGTAGTAGCTATTGTACGTAATCTACTACTATATAATGAGTCAGGTATGATTAAGAGAATATCCCAAATATCAAAGTGCTTCCTGACAGTCTTACTGTTTTCTGACTCCACAGGGGTCCAAACTACAGCTGTCTCTGCAAACCAGAGACTGCATTAAATTATAACAAAGGAAATTATATTTTTGTAGTAAAGTTAGATACTCCCAAGTTCTCAGTGTTGTTTATCAAGCTCATATGTAAATTACAATTCCCTCAATTCTTGATAAGTGACACTATAGCGTAAATACCCACTTATCCACACCTAACTGTAGGATATATTGGGCAATAAATACATTTGTTATATTCTTATCTATGACCCAAATATCCAGGAAGTATATGAGTTTACAGGTTTGTACTACCAAATGAGATGGACAGTTTTCAAAGTCTGGCCATAGTCTATAACTGGTCATAGTCATATTTGTTCATCTTCTCTTTGCCAGGGGTACTGAAAAGAGACAGATTGTTTAAAAAGGTACTGAGTCCAAGGGCTCAGGGTCCATTCTATGAGGTCCAGTTCCTAACTGGTGGAAGGTCCATTTCTATGCTAAAATGCAAAATGACTATGAATTAAAAGATTGTACACCCAAAATGAATCTCAATAAACAAAGTTTACAGAAAAACAGTATCCAATGTGACATTGCTGGATTGACCACATCCTTTGGGCAGTGATTGGCTGTGCTGAGCTGCAGAATCAGAATGTCTTATGTCTGCCTATAAGTATTTTGTGTATTATTTTCACTATAATGCCTCTGTGCAAGTGGTTCCACAATCCTTGACTTGTTGTCATTTTGACTGTCAACATAATGGTGTAGACATTTTGGGCCTCATTTACTAAGGGAGCTTATTAGCCGCGATTATGAATTGCCAGCCATCGCCACGATTTTCCAGCTATTTTTTTAAAAAAGGAGTTTTTGGCTGGGAATTTAGAATTGTCAGCAATGCATGTCCATTTTTTCCAGGCTGAATTGCCACGATTTCCTGCTTATGATGACGTTGATTTAGCTGAAAAAAACGCCACACACACTGTCCCTTATGTAAATGACAAAGTCCATGCACACATAGATGTAAATGACAAAGTACATGCCCACTTAGATGTAAATGACAAAGTCCATGCCCACATAGATGTAAATGACAAAGTCCATATAGATGTAAATGGAAAAGTCCATGCCCACATAGATGTAAATGTCAAAGTCCATGCATACATAGATGTAAATGAAAAAGTCCATGCCCACATAGGTGTAAATGAAAAAGTCCATGCCCACATAGATGTATATGACAAAGTCCATGCCCACATAGATGTAAATAACAAAGTCCATGCCCACATAGATGTAAATGAAAAAGTCTATGCCCACATTGATGTAAATGAAAAAGTCTATGCCCACATAGATGTAAGTGTCAAAGTCCATGCCCACATAGATGTAAAGGACAAAGTCCACGCACACATAGATGTAAGTGACAAAGTCCATGCCCACATAGATGTAAATGACAAAGTCCATGCACACATAGATGTAAATGACAAAGTCCATGCACACACACACATGTAAATAAAAAAGTACATGCCCACATAGATGTAAATGAAAAAGTCCATGCACACATAGATGTAAATGAAAAAGTCCATGGTCACATAGATGTAAATGACAAAGTCCATGCTCACATAGATGTAAATGACAAAGTCCATGCACACATAGATGTAAATAAAAATGTCCATGCTCACATAGATGTAAATGACAAAGTCCATGCACACATAGATGTAAATGACAAAGTACATGCCCACGTTACTTATAAAATGACACATACAGAAATGATCTTAGAGAAACTACTTAAAGTCCTCAATGTTGCCAGGCGACGATCGGGTCTTCGGCTCCGCTTCTTCTTCTCACAGGTCGAGACGAGGCGCTCCTTCTTCGTTGCGGTCCCTCCGGCTAATGACTAATGCCATTGCTGGGGCCCTTTTATAGTCTCTGGCGCGAGACTTGCAAGACCATATATAACTTTTTTTTTTATAAAAATACATATAGCATCTTGAATAAATAAATATGGTTATTAGGTGATAAGAGTTACTACTGTTTTCAGAAAAAAGTTATACTTCCCAAAAAAATGTATGTAGATTTATAAACCTGTAACTGTTATCTTTAAAATGAATGAACCGCTTAGTACAAGTGTCAGCAGTCTTTAATAAAGCACAGATAATCCTCTATAACTGTTGATTAAATACCACCTAGAAATCAAACAGTATTATTTGCTAAACTCTTATATAGTTGATTTTCATACTCAACTATGGGTGTTCCTGAAAAGGTTTATTTGTCTAGTAGGCAAGTACAAATCAGTTTTTTCCCCTAATTCATGACTTAGGGTTTATTTGCTAATGTTTAAAGATTCCTGCATCCAGTTTGGAAAGTTTTAACTAAAGCAAAAGACTATGTGCAAAGACACAAACATTCCCTGACCAGATCTTGTAGATGTTAGTTAATGTTGATAGATATAATTTGCTAAACAAATTACGACAAATATGTGATGTGGCTCAATTGCCTTATTTATGCCAATACTTAAAACTAAGGAATAAATCTAAATTGGCCATAAATCAAACGTAGATGAATAAACCTTTCAGACCTGTTTTACATTGGTGGTGTTATCTGCTACTTGAAGTATCACAGGTCTCCTATGCCTGTTCTCACTGGGCCTGATTCAGAGATCCGTCAGCAATTGGGCGCATCTAAGTGGCAGGTCGGAATAGGTTACACCCACCAGAATAAACAGTCACTCCCCTCGCAACCTCCGGCCGGACCTAAACTTCCACCTCCATAGACTTGCCCTAACTGGCCGCACTCATTTCCGACCCTATGTGTATTAGTTGCGTATATTTTGGGCCCTAACTCTGTAAGCACGCCCACTTTCCCTCATCTAAATGCCTCCCCACGCCCATTTCTATGCAAATCCTTAGGTCCGTATATTTCTGCCGCACTTAGGGTCGCATTAGTCTCCTCCCGATTCACAAGTCCGACCTTAAGGCATTTCCGACCTTAACTTCAACGTACATGGCGTTGCACTATTACTACGCATGCGCAGTTTGTTGCAAAATCGATCCGACCCTAACTACCGTTAGTTCCAGATCTCTGAGTCAGGCTCACTGTATTTGTGAATAAGTAATGTGGTTGGGAAATTGCCAATATTGGTTTGGGTTTGCAGGCACATTTTCTATATACAGTGTCTTCATGATTTCATATAAGATTTGAGGTTTTCACCAATAGCTAGGTGTCATTCAAACTCAATGGATATTATTCCAGTCACTCAGCGCAAAGAACAAGATACATTCAGGGAAGGAAAATTAAAATAATGCGAGTTGCATAATGATCAGAGGCTGCTAAACATTTGCAGATAGAAAAAAATGACAGATTTTATAAGAAAGTTCAAGAATATTAACTGTATTACTAGAACTTATTAATGTGATATAATAAGTATATAATATCATTGGTGGTAGGAAGACTAAAACATGACACAAGTGAAAGGTTGAGAGCAGTTATGATGGGCAGTCAAACAATAACACAAATACTTTATAATGACCACATAACTGTTATAAAAAAAAATTACAAAATATCATCACACACACAATCAAGAGAAAAATTACGCAAATACAAATGGTACTCTGACATTTTTCTATGCTACCTTTTCTTTAATTTATGAGGTATATATATAACTAAAATAAAATAAATAAAAACAACTGTGACAATATATAACAGTTGTATAGGAAGTTGCGCTAATCCTGAGTCACTTGTCTCAATCTTTCACACCTCTTCAAACTTTTATCCTTTTCAAGTACACCACCTTACATGCAGCGAGTGTTTGCCAGAGCCAAAAGGAACATTAAATAAAGAAATCTCTGGGACCAATACTAGTGTTTTGGATGCCACTAAGAATGCTTTCATGCAAGTTAGTCATTGCATTTCTCTTGCTAATTGTGCTTGTCTGTGAATGTTTATATCTGATGAAGCTAAAGTCACTGATAAATCAAGCAAAGGGATTATCTTGCGCTGTACAACAAGGACTATGCTGTTAATTTGATTTTACACAATAGATGTCAGAGTTGTAAAAATAATTAAAAAGTAATATGCACAAACACAATTTACAAAAATAGCTTATAGGTGCAAACTAAATGTGACCATAGCAGGAGTTATTTATTTGTCATTTCTTGATATAAAAGCAATGGTCCATATCCAAACTTCCAATAGCATGCTGACCAATCTAGATTGGTTTTTATTCCTATACTGTGCAATGTAATACCAAGTCATGCCCATGTGCAAGGGCAAATCCTCCCTAATGTCACAATCTTTCGGAATCAGCTAAGATTTATAAGAGATCTGGATAAAGCAAATTACCCTTCAATTGTGTAGTATGGTTGTGTGCAATAGTGCAGAATTAAAAAACAGACTGACTATGATCTGACTGCATGCAAAAGAGGGTAAAATCAGAAGTTTGGATCTGTCTGTACTCACAATGAATATGTAAAACACATCAGTTGATCACATACAAACACATGAACATACATATAAGTAGAAAAAATAAAAAAATATTATACAGCTTATAAATGATTGATTTATCACTAGACGCAATATAGGCCATAATAATAAAGAATATTGAATCAATAAGCAATTATTTTCATTTAAAATAACTAATTTAACTGTACCTCTGCATCCTTCCAGGTGAGTTCCCGAGACACATAGATGTGACAGTTACCCCGGTACGAGATCCATCCATCTTTACAACGGCCCTGACAGAAATATTTTGAATTTAGATCATCTGAGAGCGGAATTTCCTTTTGAGCCTCATGTGAAGAATGCACACCAATATGCAAGAATGGCAGGTGGATTTCAGAAGATCTTGAATTGTCCCTGTGATGAAATATCAGACCTGTTGGAAAAATGTTTATATCAGAGCTCTTAACCATTTTAATAGACATTTTAGGTATATATGACTTACCTAGAGACCCAGGAAGGTACAGCAACCCGAGAATCAATGAAATATACCGCAAGAAGGACATTTTAAATCTGCAGAAATGCAATGAAAAATTAATACAACAGAATGTAGCAGTAGTGATGATTTTTTAAATATATATTGGTCCTATTAATCCTTTTAAACTACCTAGTATCTTTCACAATTTCGTCTTGTATTAATAATCTGAAATCTTTCTGTTCATCTGAACTTGCTAATAACAGTCAACAATTACAGTTCTACATTTTTTTTATTGCCCCAATGGTCATTTAGAATGTGTCACGTTCTGAGGTAGATCCGTACTGGGTTCAGGTTGGTCTGCCGCGCAACGTTACAGAATGATACTAGTCTTATATAATAAAATATGATGCAAAGATTCAGAGATATCCATGGTAAGCAAAGTGCCTTTTGCATCTCATGTTCAGCAGTTAAAACTACTACCTTGCTGTTTTTCTTGCAGTGCTGCCATAGGAAAGTAACAATGTAAAGGTACAAAAACTTGGGTTACATTAGCAGGGAAGCAGACTATTAGATTTCCCAGTTTTTTTAAAAGTTAATTTCCATCTACTCCTCCAAAGTTAATTCTAAGATTTTTCAATAAGAGTTGATATAACTAAAGCAGCAAAGTAACCCAAACCAATAATAACAGAGGTTAGAAAAGACGCTTATGCGTCTGGATACTTACCTGGATGTCTTATTTGGAATTACTAATGTGTAGATAGTTTATATATCTTCTGTGTAGACACAAGGTCCAAGAAAATGTCACTAAAGAGATTAGGTTTGTCCTGTTATAATAACTATGTTAGTGGTAGTTTCACACACCCACAGAGCAAACATAACAGCTTGTCAAGTCATCCCACACATAGGTTAAAGGCACTTTAGGTACAATGAAAATATGGAAAACTATAAACATATATACTGAGATTGCATAGTAATAAACCCATGATACTACCAAAGCAAGCTAGTAATCAAGTCTTAAACCATCTTTTTTTGTGTGTTCTAAAGTCCAAAAATAAATATATCACAGGGTTTATTACATAGTAATAAACCCATGTGACTACTAAAGCAAGCTAGCAAACCAGTTTTGCCTTTTTGTGTGTTCTAAAGTCCAGAAATAAATGTATTTTAGTATAATGCATGAAAGTGTTTTAGAAATATTTTTGTATTCTTCATTAAAAAAAGTTGTTATATTATTAGTAGTCCCTTAAAAAAGCCATATTTTGTAGCATTATTTGGCACATTAAAACATAATTTTTTGTTGAATACTAAGTTATACCCACTTTGAATGACAACTAGAAATGAGAAATCAAGGTAGTAAAGTACTTGTAAAACACTTGTAAAACTTTAGCAAATTACATGTAGAAAATAAAAACTGCTGCACCAGCCACCTCTAGCTTATAAATTGACAAAGTTTGGAAAACCAGATTGTCTCTTTACCAAAATGTCACAAGCTGTTTTTTTCCAGTTCCTACTACATCTGTATTCTATTTAAAACACATGTAAGGCACCACTCCCCCACCCATAGGCACTGTAACAGGGAAAGCAAATGTGCGAGTATCTTCCCCTCCTTCCACAAAATGTAAGACTCTATGCCAGCATTTCAGTCATGTAGACTCATCAGTAATCTGCAGGCCTGAAACACTTAAGTACGATGAAAGTATAACTGGCCGGAAGATTACTTATGAGCCTTTCTGACTGGAATTCATAAAATCATATTTACCAGACAACCAGCTGACAGCCTGGGTGCCACAGAGGAGCCATGAGGACAGAAGAGAACTTTACCTTCAAAAGGGAAATGAACTTTGGGTGGTCTAAATCAGGGTTGCCAACTCTCCTGGAATATTTGGGAGACTCCCAAAATATACCTGGGAGACTTCTAAAATTCGCACAGTTCTCCCGGTATCCCGGGAGAGCCGGCAAATCTCCCGCAGGGAACTTGAGGCTGCGCTTTCATTCAAAACACAGCCTCAAGTCCTGTCCCCATGCCTAGCAACACTATTATTCTTAGTGGCCCTGATTCAGAGATTGAAAATAAGACTGTGCGTAAGCACATAAATAAATAAATAATATTAATAATAATAATTGCAACAGACAACCCTTTGTGAATGGATTACTCTTCATGAATGACCATCGCTACATTTACTTAGTGATGTATACGTGGATCACAGGCTCACCTCATATAAATAGCCAGAGAGCAGAATCTCAAGTCTAAAATTTTAAGTTAAGAAGAGTCTATGTCTTAAGCCCAGAGAAATAAGTATGCTGAATTTAAAACACACTTGTCGACTAGTTTGGAGGCAACCTCCATTGTTAACCATATACAGGTACAACATAGAGAGAATCAGAATAAAAGCCATTTATAGTACTGATAAGGTGCAGGAAGAAATAATAAGAGTGATTATCATAGTGATATTTGAGTGGAAAATCACAATACTAACAGGGGGGAAGGAATTCACATACAGAAATGGCAAATAACTAAAGAAATCAAATAAAAATATATATTTAATATATAATTAATATTAATACCAAAACAACTTTAATGAATGATATTGCCAACAAGATCAGTCAATGGCATATTTGCATGAATCTTTTTGAAAAGACATGTATTGTGCATATAATGATCACACACACCAAAAAGATGTGGTATGTCAGGAATTTATCAGATTTAAAAAAAAATAAGAAATAGAAACATAAGAAAGTACATCCCACCTCTTGCCATTGACAGTAATTAACTGTGCCATTCTATCTGTAAAATAAAATGCAGAAAGATTAGTTACATATGTTTGTAAGCAGGGGCGGCCCTAGGGTTTGCGGGGCCCTAGGCAGACCACCCCCCCCCCAAAAAAAAAAAAGAAAAACGGACTTTTTTCTTT
>WWET01003174.1:93156-110906 GCA_011038615.1 Limnodynastes dumerilii | reverse complement strand
GTTATTATTTATTACAGGTGGCTGTGTTGGGGGTGTTATTATTAATTACAGGTGGCTGTGTTGGGGGTGTTATTATTGATGACAGGTGACTGTGTAGTTGGGGTGTTATTATTAATGGCAGGTGACTGTGTTGGGGGTGTTACTATTGATTAGAGGTGTCTGTGTTGGGGGGTGTTATTATTGATTACAGGTGGCTGTGATGGAGTTGTTATTATTGATTATAGGGGATGGTGTTGGGGAGTGTTATTATTAATTACAGGTGACTGTGTTGGGGTGTTATTATTGATTACAGGTGGCTGTGTTAGGGGTGTTATTATTAATTACAGATGGCTGTGTTGGGGAGTGTTATTATTGATGACAGGTGACTATGTTGGGGGTGTTAGTATTGATTGCAGGTGACTGTGTAGTGGGGGTGTTATTATTAATGACAGGTGACTGTGTGTTGGGGGTGTTATTATTTATTACAGGTGGCTGTGTTGGGGGTGTTATTACTGATTACAGGTGGCTGTGTTGGGGGGTGTTATTATTGATGACAGGTAACTGTGTGTGTGGGAGTTTTATTATTGATGACAGGTGGCTGTGTTGGGGGTGTTATTATTGATTACAGGTGGCTCTGTTGGGAGGGTGTTATTTTTAATTACAGGGGATGGTGTTGGGGGGTGTTATTATTGATGACAGGTGACTGTGTGTGTGGGAGTGTTATTACTGATGACAGGTGACTGTGTGTGTAGTGGGGGTGTTATTAATGACAGATGACTGTGTTTGGGGTGTTATTATTGATTACAGGTAGCTGTGTTGGGGAAGTGCTATTATTGATGACATGTGACCATGTTGAGGGGTGTTATTATTGATGACAGGTGACTGTGTTGGGGGTGTTATTATTGGTTGTTGGCGGTCGTGGTGACTGGTGGGACACATTGTGGTGGGGCACGTTTTAGGAGAGCAATTCTGATCCTCTGCAGGGAGTGGAGCCATGATCTCCCCTTACCTCAGGGGCTGCTTCTTGGCTGTGATCTGGGGACAGGGGCTCCTGGCTGTGATCCGGGTTGGGTCTCCCTCTGGCTGCAGACATGCAGGGCCAGAGTCATCCAGGGCAGAGCGGTGACCGGAGCCACTGCAGCCGGAGTGATGGGGGGAGTAAGAAGATGTAAGGAGCAGCTGAGGCCTCTGCAGCAGAGAGCGGGGAGTGGAGCTGTCTGGCTGGCATGCTGTGTGAGATCCTCATCGCAGTTTGGTATAAATGGCGATGAGGATCTCACACAGCACGTCAGCCAGACACCTGCTGACCCCTCGCACCACCTCCTGGTATATCAGCTTGCTGCCTTTGTTTTGCAAGCGGTCTTTGTTTCTGGGGGAGGGCTAGAGGAGGCGTACACAGTGGCAAACACTGTTGACCAGATGCCAGCACCGGAGCAAACATCTTCAAGCAAGCTGACAAGCCCCTCCCAGCAACTTTTAAAGAAGATCTGCAGAAGAAGATGAAAATACTAGCAAGTCATCCCAAGACAGATGACTGCTAAACAGTGAGTCGTGACATTCATTTATTATTTTTATACACATTTTTACACTAATATACACTTTAGGGTACATTTTTTAACGGTCGCCACCTGTATTTTCTAGCGACACACTAAGGGACATGTTTGACACAGTTTATTCAGGGTTTCACATGTATTATTCAGATTTTCACATGTATTTTAAGGTCAGGTAATATATCAAAGTTTATTGGGGTACATTTTTACTTTTTTAAGGGACACAACACATTTCCTTACACAAACAAAATAGAGCCAAATAGGAGCGCTTACGCTTAGTCGGCACACTTAACTAAACCAAAATAGCTGCTCTTGCTAGGGGGGATAAGTCCCTTTCGAAAACAACAAGTAAAAAAAGAAATGCAGAGCGCCTTTAAGGTTTAGAGACTGTTGTGAAAAAGTTGTTTTTAATAATTAAATAAAAGACACTAATAACAATTGTAAAAACAAAAATCAATATACCACTTTTGTCATATTTTATGACTAAAACACCTATATTGGTTAATAGCTGCAGCACAAAAAAACATAAAAATGTAGTGAAACTAGCTGCTGATCAGGCAGCTAGTAATAACGATATTGCCACACTGGATAAATGGAGATTATCACTCCTTATTGTTAGCCCCAACTTTGTTGTGCTTCAGAAAGTTCTGTTTAACACAGTCCTATTTGTATGGAGACAAGGGGACCCCTGTGTGGAGCAGATGAAAGGTATGTATTTTGCGGGTCGTAGTTAGCTTCCAAATTGACTGGTATATGTAGTATGATTAGCAAGTAGAAGGCTTGAACTATATGTATGGAGCGGACAGTTATTCAAAAAAGATTATTTAGAAGGAGCAAGTTACTTAGCTTTCTTGCGTTGCCCACTGATGTAATGCAGGACATTTCCTTTCACACTTATATCACTTATCAGGCTGCTGCTTACACTGCTATAAGTATTAGCATGGTCACAAACACATGGCCACACTTTTCCTTATAGTAGTATATGCATCGGCAGGATAAGTGATTTAAAAAATGCATGCCGATTTTGAGATGGAGAATTTTTCCATTTTCCAACATTGGCGGCGATTCAACATCGATGGCAAAAATTCGGGTATAGTAAATGCCGCGAATTTTGCTAAAATATCGCTGATCAAACCCAGCGATGATGAGAACAGATTAAAGCCATTTAACCTTGCGTGCTTTCACACTTGCAAATTTACAAACCAATTCTTCAATCTGCAACTGCTTACCCACATCACGCTCAATAGCATTTATTGAGAGGTTTATCAGCCTCTCTTGGTAACTACTTGAGCGCAAATAATTTTTTATTTATTTTAATCTTGAAAAAGACCTTTCTCCTCTTGCTACAGTAACGGGAAGCGTCAGTAGTATTTTCAGTGCAATTAAATTTGGGAATTCCAATTCATTTGAATGAATAAACTGCATAATTTGCAAAGGATTGCAAAGTTTTCCAATTCTGTTGTACTGCAAGTACATCCCTGAAGGTACACAGTTCATCAAATAATTAAAGGACCAAGAACCCCATAGGGCCGAGGGAAAGTAAACAGCAGGCAGGCGCACAGTTAGGCATTCAATACACAAGGGGTTAAATGGTAGGGGTGGGTTAGTTAGAGGTTAGCTAGTATAGGTGGGGGGTGGGATCTTAGTAAGTGGGGGGAGTTAGGTAGTTTATATAGAGGTCAATTAGAGGGGGTAGGGGCACTTGCGGCAGAAGATCCAAGAGCAGGAAGGCTGAGTTGCAATTGCTGTTACTAACTGCCTGTGGCATTTATGCTTTTCTTGGTTTTTCTCTATCTGATCTATTCTCTATTTTCCGTTCTGTCCTATTTCATTCTTTCTTGCCTTTTTGTTTCTACCCCTTTCTTTCTGTTGGGCTTATTGGTGGGTGGTGAAGGGTAAATTCAGCTTATTCTCTCCCGGTCCGCGAGCGGCTGCCTCCCGAATTCCCCTTACCTTGCAGTGCAAAGCCAGGTCCCTGCTAGCAAAGGATGTCCCATCCAGCGCGCACACGGTTGGCTCCCTCGCGGTTTAGAGAGGAACCGGCCATTCCAGCACAGACAGCTGTGCCTCTATGATCCCTGACACTCCAGCGAGGGAGGAGCTTCTTCTGGGCATAAAAAACGTTCAGCTAAAAGTAAGCACACTGGCATGGGTCATCTGCCATTAGGGGCTCTAGCGTGTCCCTGTTTTCTGAAGAGGAAGGGTCCAGAAGGGCATCAGTGGGGTCCTCTTGTCCCTTGTCAGCCTCAGCGCTGCAGAGAAGCATGGCGCGCTCGGGCAGGTCGTGGGACTCCAGGAGTAGCAGGCGTAGCGCAGCTGGGGGAGGCCAGCAGGGGCAACAGTGGGTTTTTCCCCCGGGGTTTTTCCCGCAGCAGGCATGGCAGCAAGGTGGGCCGCGGGTCAATTTCAATTCCCATTTGCAATTATGCCCCGTATGTCCACACCAAATCCTGGTGGACTTTCTTTCGTAGCTATGCCAGGGGGAGAGTCAATCCTGTTGTGGCTCAGCCAAGCGCAGCAGGGCCGCAGGTGGTGGGCGGGGCATTAGGGGTGGTGCCGGATGGTGCTAGTGTCACGCAAGTTCCTAATGTCTCTGTTTTACCAGGGTCTTCTTCCACGGAGGTGGGAGTCGGCGGTGTACAATCCAGTCAACCCGTGGAGGAGATCCCCAGCACGTCACAAGATCTCATTTCAGGTGATACAACAGGGATGGGTGAGTTGGTGCCAGGTGCCGGCTGCCAGCCCTGATAGTTCTCCTTCCATTTCTGATGGGGTGTCTTCAGTTGGGTCGCAGGACTCCCAAATTAAGACAAGCAAGGTCATTAAGTTGCTACGCAAGGCCTTAAAAGGGGGCACAGCGGTAAAAGGGGTAGGGGGGCTTTTGTCGGATTCATGGGCTAAAAGGGTAGCTAGGCCTAGAGACCAGTCCATGCGATGCACGAATACGGCAAATCAGAGATTCGGTGATTCGGCTATAAAGGGGATAGGCAAAGATGCGTATAAGACTTTCGTAAGGTGGGAGGAGGGGTTCTGCATTTTTGCGGCTTGCTACGTCGATTTTCAGCCAGGCGAGGCGAGGGCAGTGTGGTGTTACATGCATTTAATTCAAGGCATGCACACCAATTTTAAGGGGGCGATTTGGAAGGCATATGACGAGGGTTTCCGGAAAAAGCAGGAGGGTCCTCGCTGCATTGATTTTGGGACAAAGGATCTTGAAGTGTGGACATCCGCGACGCAATCTAATAAATTCTCAGCGGACACACAGTCCTTTCGTAAGCCCCCAGTGCAGCAAAAAGGGTCAGGTAACAATGCCCCGGGCAGAGGAAGGTATTTAGGGTTCAATAACGCCAGATGCACCAGGGGGACAGCGTGCCGGTACAGGCACGCCTGCATCAAATGTGGTGGGAGGCATCAGGCTAAGGATTGCCGGGTGCAACCCTCATCTGCCCCCCGGGGCCAGCCCGGTTTTAGGGCCATTACGCAAGGCCCAAACTGTTAAATTGGATGCAATGAGATCTTGGTTCGCTATTTATCCGCTCAAAGTTGCTGGTACTTTAAGTTTAGGTTTTGAGTTTGGTTTTCAGTTGCCGGTAGTTGGCGTAGTTAATGCAGTTGCCACACGTAATCTTAGGTCAGCCAGGCAGCATCCGGGAATATTTGAGCAGAAGGTCATGGAGGAGGTGTGCAAGGGGAGGATCGGTGGCCCCTTCGGCAGTCCGCGGCTGGAGGGTTTGGTGGTGTCCCCAGTTGGTGTTATTCCCAAAAAGGCTCCTGGGAAGTTTTGGCTGATTCAACACTTGTCATACCCGGAAGGGGGCTCAGTTAATGATGCCATCGATCCGGGTCAATGTAGAGTGGTCTATCAGTCATTCGAGGAGGCGCTGGACATGGTACAGTTAGCAGGGAATATAGAGTCTGCTTTCAGGCTCCTTCCGCTGCACCCTGATTCCTTTCGCTTCAGGGCTTCAGGGTCCAGCAGATTTTCTTTGTTGACTGTTGCCTCCCGATGGGCTGTGCCATGTCCTGTGCTTTTTTCGAGAAATTTAGCACTTTTCTACACTGGTGCGTACACGTTGGGTCGGGACATCAGCTGATTGCGCATTACCTTGATGATTTTCTCTTCATTGGCCCTGCAGAGTCTGAAGCTTGCGAGTTGTTATTTTTGGCTAGAGCCCTGTTTTACCATGTTGGCGTTCCCGTGGCGTCCGACAAGACCGAGGGGCCCACCTGCCGTTTGTCATACCTGGGTATCGAAATTGATACCGTGGTGGAGCTTTGTAGGCTGCCGGAGGATAAAGTCCGGTGACTCAGGGAGGCTCTCCTTGACCTACAAAGCCGCAGGAAAGCAATATTGAAGAAGGTGCAGTCCTGGATGGGACTGTTAAACTTTGCTTGTAGGGTTATTCCTATGGGCAAGGTTTCTTGCCGCAGGTTAGAGCGTGCAACAGCGGGCGTGAGGTTGTCTCATCATTTTCTGACAGTCTCACGTGATATCCGCGATGACATGGCAGTGTGGGTGACTTTCTTGGCGGACTTCAACGGAATGCTTATTTGGCAAATGCCAGTGATGTCAAATGTAGAGGCTGAATTGTACACGGATGCAGCGGGGTCACTTGGGTTCGGGGCTTATTTACTTGGTGCGCGGCGACGTGGCCAGAGGGTTGGAGACAGGCGGGGCTCACGGCAAACTTGCTGGTCCTGGAGCTATTCCCCATTATTGTTGCGGCAGAATTGTGGGCCAGTGAGCTTCGGAACCGAAGCATAGTTTTCTGGTGCGACAATCTGGGGGTGGTCCAGGCCATCAACAGGCAGCGGGCCTCGTCTCCTCCTGCTATCAGATTGCTCAGGTTCCTCATTTTGAAATGTTTGCGGTTTAACATCACTTTTTTTTTTTAAACTTTATTTATCACACACATTGCACAATAACAAACATTGTCTTGTGTTACAGATATTTTCAACCATACTGCATAATTACAAGAGTTTTATTTTTTTATTGTTTTGATTAACATTAGATGACTTATGTAATACATACAATACAATTGGCAAATATCTAATACACAGATCAAGCAAAATGAATTCAAAGACAGTAAGAAAAATCACTACATCAGCCACAACCCCCACCAAATACGGCACTAACCTTGTGCTGGCAGCAAAATAATACCCCTATACCTGTGTTGCAACATTGAGCTATTCTCCTCTAATGCTGATCCCCAACTCCAGCCGGTAGGATGATAGGAGGGTCTCCCACAGCCTCTCTAGTTAGATACCACTCTGTATGCTGCAGGCAGTTATGGAGTTGTCTCTTAATCTGCACAGGGAGCGTGTCAATGTATCCTTCCCAGACCTCAAAAAGTCCCTCTACCTTATTGGACTTATCTAGCACTGTTTCTATCCAGTCCATGCGGAAGACATATGCCAACTTGTCGAGAAACAACGTAAATGGGGGAGCTGTTGTATCCAACCACCTCTGCAAAATGGCCTTACGCGCTGCTGCACTAACCGCCAACAAAAGTTTAGATAAGCCTACAGGGAGTTTTTGATTTGAAGGCAAGATACCCAGAATAGCCCACTCTGCTGAAAGGGGGAGATGATTAACTAAGCAATGTTCAGAGATTCTTTTCACTTTCATCCAGAAAGGTTTCAATACTGGACAATCCCATAAACAGTGGTACAAGTCTGCTCCTGATATTTGACAACGTAAACAATTATCAGATGGTAACAACCCCATTTTAAAGCGTTTACTAGGTGTGATATACGTACCATGAAATACATTGAAAAACAGTTCTGTGTACATACTAGAGGGCAGTAATTTGCAGGAACGTGCAATAGACTTTAACAGAACTGAACATGAGAGATTAGGAAACATCGCAACCCTATCCTAATGCCATGATGAGTCGCTATGGCCAATCGGGTCCCTTAAAAAATTATAATAACAAGAGACCGCTCTTGATTTTGGCGGTTTGAGTAACAGAAATTTATCTAGATCGTTATTCCACTCCTCAATTTCAAACCTAGAAACTACCCGTTTGGAGTAATGAGCCGCTTGTAGGAATTCCATTGGGGTAATATTAAGATCTCTATTGTTATTGTACATCTCTTCATAAATTAGTACTCTACGCTCAGACGTTTTCAATAAGTGTTGAATAGTGGTTACACCCTTTCCAGCCCATCGATCAAAGGGGAAGGATGCTCTACTTAATTGAAACTGGGGATTACCCAGAAGGGGCAGATGAATGGAATTTGACCATGAAAGATTGCATTTTTTCCTTAAAATGATATACAACCTTCTAATTTGCCAAAGTAAAGGATTATCTTTTACCTCCTGAGCAACAAGATCATCTGGCATGTGCAAGAAGGCAGTCAACGCAACCCCCCCAAGAACCCCTCCTCCAGTCTGACATCAGTATAAATCTCTGATTTATGTAACCAGTCTTTAAGGTGCCTAAGTAAGGCTGCTTTCAATCCTTAAGATGCCTAAGTAAAGCTGCTTTACAATAGGCTTTAACATCAGGGAGATTAAGACCACCATTGTCTCTGTGTTAAATTAATTTTTTTAAGCTGATTTTGGAACGCTTGCCCTGCCAAATGAATTTTCTGAAAAGGTAGTTTAATTTCTTTATATCAGCCCCTGTGATAAGGTATGGAAGGACCTGAATAAGATATAATAATCTTGGGAATGACACAAGCTTGATCAAATTCACCCTACCAGTATAAGACAGGGGTAGACCCTCCCATCCATTCAATTCTTTCTCCACCACATCAATGCCTGCTGTTATATTTAATCGGTAAATCTGCTCTTTATTTTTAGGGATTAGGACACCTAAGTATTTGAAATGATCCGCAACCCATGTAATAGGTATGTTTCTACCCCAATGCGGAATACTAGTTCCTGCTTTTAAGTAAAGGGCCTTTGACTTGTCTAGGTTAACTGTAAAACCGGAGACTGTCCCGAACAGCTTAATCTTTCGTAACAAGGGAGCCAAAATGTCTTTTGGATTAGACAGGTAAATGAAAATGTAATCTGCAAACGCGTATAGTTTAATTTCTCTATCCCCTATCTTTATCCCCCTGAATGGCTGCCAGTCCTGCAAGGTTCTCAACAAGGGGTCGATAGCAATGTCAAAAAGGTGGGGCGACAGGGGGCATCCCTGCCTTGTACCTCTTTGCATGTATATTTTTTCACTCCTCAAGCCATTTATAATTAAATGCGTGAAAGGATCAGTGTAGAAGTCACTAAGAAGATTTAAATAATCCCCTGTAATCCCCCTGGCCTGAAGGACTCGGAACATGTCGGGCCACGAGACCGTGTCAAATGCCTTGTTGGTGTCTAAACTCAGCAAGGCGTTACTGGATGAGGCATCAATATTCAATGCCACCACTGCCGCAATTGCTGATTGAATCCCCTTGACCGAGTGGCGACCCCTGATGAACCCCAACTGATGGGACATCACCAGGCGAGGCATTAAAACTTGCAGTCTTTCAGTCATTATAGAAGCCAACGGTTTGAAATCTGTATTAAGCAGAGTAATGGGCCGATATGATGATAATAGCTGGGGGTCCCTATCTGGCTTTTGGATAAGTACCGTGTTGGCCTCGTTAAAATCTTTTATATGACTGTGTCCCCTATGAATTGACCTGAACAGATCAAGTAACACCGAAGAAACATGGGGTTGCAGAAGCTTATAATAATCTGGCAGTAGGCCATCCTGGCCGGGTGCTTTACCTAATTTGAGTTTTTTAAAGGCTTTGGCTAGTTCCTCTGCACTAATATCTTTGTCTAAATATTCTATTTGAGCTACGTCCAACTGGGGCAAGCGGGCTTTGGCTATCAAGTGGGCATGCATCGCAGAGTCAAATGGTTGGGAGCTATAGAGGTCTTTATAGTATGTAGAAAGCTGTCAATAATAGACTGGGAATCATGTATCAATGGAGATGTAGCGTTTTTGCGTATAGCTGTGATCGTGGTCCTTGACCGCTTGGAGCGCACTAAGGATGCCAGAAGCCTCCCTGGTTTGTTGCCCCATCTATAAAACTTTTGGGATCTAAAATCAAAAGAACGTTGCGCGTGCATAGTAAGAAAATCTTCCAGTATCGCTCTTGTTTGTTTATACTCCCTAATAGTGTCATCGTTTGAAAAATCAACAAAGCGCTGGAAGGACTCATTTACATTATTCCTCAACGAGAGGGTTTTAGCTCTCATTTCCTTCCTCTTCCTCCCAACTTACCCAATGATGTGGCCACGCAAGACCGCTTTGGAGGCACTCCAAAACAGCGTTGTGTCATTAATATGTTCAATGTTGTCATCGACGTAGTCCAACCATTTCCCATTCAGAAATCGTCGGAACTCTTCTGAGTTAGTCAGATGATAGGAAAATTGCCAGTTAGCGCCCACATTAACAGGCCTAGAAAAACGCAGGGATAAAGAAATAGGAGCGTGGTCAGACACTTCTATGGTATGTATATCTGAGGCAGAGCATTGAGTAATTAGGGAGTCAGAGAGAAGGAAATAATCTATCCAAGATACTGACCCATGAACCGCCGAGGTAAATGTAAACAACCTATCAGAAGGGTTCATTAAGCGCCATGGGTCTACCAGAGCCAAGGAGTTTTTTAATGTTTGCAACGATCTCCAGCTACATCCATCTCTCATGGCTGCAGGGGGGCTCCTATCTAGCAGGAAATCATCCACCATATTGAAGTCACCCCCTAAAATAATGTACCCATTGGATCTACTTGACAGAATTTGTAATAGCGAATTAAAAAAGAAATACGTGGACGAGTTTGGGGCATAAACATTAATTAATGTGAATTTCACTGTTTGTATTTTGACGTCAGCTATTAAGAATCGCCCCTCCGGATCTATTATGACCTCCCCTTTTACATAATGTATATTCTTCCCAAAAATGATGGCCACCCCTCTGGATTTATTCTGAAAAGTAGCAGAAAGGCACTCCCCTATTAACTTATCTTTAAGCCCTGACATTTCCCCAGATTTCCAGTGCGTTTCTTGCAAAAAAATTATATTTGGTTTAAGGGATTTAAGACATGTCGCAATCTTTTTACGTTTGATAGCCGAATTAAGCCCATTCCAAGACGTGATATTAAAGCTCCCTACTGACCTTTGACCATATACATTAGTATCCACCCTAGAAGCAGCCATTCATGTTTAGTATTGGATGTATAATGGGCAACGTAGAAGAAATCCAAGAGGGACCATGACCGATGCAGTGACCTAAAGTAATCGAACAATGTGTGAACCATCTTTTTTCAATTTTACTCTCAACCAAATAAACAAAAGGAAGATGACAGGTTTTCATTACCCATCTCTCCTTGGTGAATAAGACCCTAAGGCCAAATTCCCCCAAACCCATTCCCACACGAACAAAGGTGGCCAGAAACCCAAACTGAAAGGGAAACAGCCAACAAAACTTTTTCATCTTAAGCAAAAATACACTTGCTAACAAAATGAGGGCCAATGTCTTGAGACCTATGGGACTCACAATCTACATGGATCTCTATATCCACTTGCCGTACGGGCGAGCGCGGGGGTTCTCTCCCCTGTATGTGCCTTAATGCAGACTGAGGGTCTGTAAAATTAATCCCCTGACCATTGTCTATAATTCTTAATTTGGCAGGATATAGATGTGCAAACCTGACATTTTTCTCCACCAGAAGCTTACACACATTGGAGAAAGCTTTTCGTTTTTGAGAGACAATTTGGGAGAAATCTTGAAAAATGAGGATGCGATTAGTATCCACCAGCAGATTTTGAGCCCTGCGGTAGGCTGCTAACATCGCTTCTTTTGCCCTATAATCAATAAACTTAGCAATCACCGGTCTACAGTTATTATTTCCCCTTGGCCGCTTAGGACCCAGTCTGTGAGCCCGTTCGATTTGTATCGGAGTCACATCTTCACCCATTCCCAAAGCGTGAGGTATTAGCGAAGCTAAGTACTGTATAAGATGTTGACCTTGCACACTTTCCGGGATGCCAATAAATCTCAAGTAATTTCTCCTGTGACGATTTTCGAGATCTTCAATTTTGTCAGGTGAGGATTTGATAGTCACTCCCTCGCTATCCAACAAATTTAGCAGGATGGCAATTCTTTCCTCTGAGTCACTAATCCTTTCCTCCAACACATTAATTCTGGAAGAATTAGATTCAATTTTCGTTAAAGCTGCGTCAAAAGTTGACTGCATGCGTTCAAATTTAATGTCAATTTGTGGGAATATAACTTTAGAGATTTCATTGGCCATTGTTAGGAGTGATTCCTGTGAAAGCGGGGAATTTACAGCATTACTGGGCTCAGGTTGAGATTCACCATCTGAGGACGGTGCTGGTGAAGAAGGGGGAACGGGTTTATTGTTTGCGTTTCTTTGCTTTCCCATTTTGGCCGGGAATGATTGATTATGCTTACACGACCTAGATCTATCTAGGAATTTATCCATAACATTAAGATAAACAGGTAGAGAGAATTGATTGTGAGTCACTCTATACAGTATTACAAAAAGCAGAAAATGCAGGTCCCAACGGCAAAAACCCAATACCTTAGGAATTACATATTTAGCTAACTACGATCAGTATGACTTAAACTATTCAAAATAAAGATACGGGCGTTAGGCAATAATGTGAATAGTAAACAATCTCAGTTTTCCTATAGTAAATTGGCAGAGACAGATATATCTATTCCCAATAATGCCCTTAAGCTGTCAAAGATGCAAGACAAGAGAGTAGTATCAGTAAACTTAGCTTTTATCAGCATAAACAATAGAGAAGTCAGGATAATGACCGAGTCCATGCAGTGTAATTCCTCAGTGTCTCTTGACACCAGCTGACTTCTATCAAACATGCAGGTTCAGCTTGCGGCACCTAAAACCACAAAGTAAGACCGGGGGGTGCAACAATAAAATATCCCTTGGGTCTCAGACCAACTTCAGAACAATTATGTGCCAGGGACAAATAGGTATGGCTACTGTGTGTTGTCGATAGTTCCCTTAGATGCCTTGAGCGAGGACAATAGAGTGGGCCTCAGCTGTATATGTTCCAAGCAGTTAATGCCTCCCATCACCTTATCATAGACAAGGCAGCATATCCCTCCGTATCAGTTTGTGTAGCTGCAATGGTTTGTGAGATGCCAAGGTGAGGTTCAGGCGATGTGAGGCAATTAAGCCAGGGAATATCTGATGCACCAAGTTGTATATAAATTAGGTCCCACAGATGTGCTGCAGAAGTCTGGAAATATGGAATCCGATATCAAAGTCTCAGGGAGGTTATTTGTCCCCTACTCCTTTTTCTATAAATAGTCAGTGCCGTGTATCAGAATAATTAAGATAACGCCTCAGCGGTAGTTTTGGCGGGAAATAATGCACTCCCTTACATGGAAGGCCTTACATCCAACATCGATCAAAACCTCCCCCCCAACTGCACCTCAGGCACCAGGTGAGAGAAAGGGATTGTTCCTCCACCCCTGCAGAGTGTGTCTATATTTTTAAACAGTGACCCGGGTACCTCTCCTGCTCCACCACGTTTAGGCCCCTCGAGACAGCTGCTCACAGGTTGTGAGGTACCTCAGGGGAAAGACTCCCAGGCGTTCACTCTCCGGATATCAGGCTGACAGCGCTTATGCACCCCTGAACTGCTGGGCTCAATCCAGGCTCCACGATCCACGTTGTTCAGCTTTGTACAACTTGCCGCTTCGGTCCCACGCGCCTCTCAAAATGGCCGCCGGCGTCTTGCAGGAGTGTTACCCGAGTCACCCGGCCAGGTAAGAGCAAGCTCATGGTACTCCACACCCTGGCTAAGTGATTTAATGCTAAGTTTTAGCGTTATATTAGCGTGTTCGAGGGTGTTTAAGGGAGCTGCGAGACGGAGCTTAACTAAAAAGCGGCCATACCCGATGCGCCGCCCACCGGAAGTCCGGCACGTCCTTTCTTTCGTAGTTACGCTGTGGACCTTAGTCTCGTAAGTACGTTCTGATTTTCTGGTCGTAACATCTGCCGCGCGCAGAACATGGAAAACAGCATTTTTCTGACTACACCGAGCGTAAAAACGTAAGCAGGCGTAGATCTGGATCAGGCTGTATGTGCTTGTTGTAATGTAAATAGAATATTAACCTATATAATATTTAGCAGCTATATTAAGAATATACTCCACAATAGCAAGTAGTTGAAAAGTAATCCAATATGATAGCATCGTATGTATGAGCAGAGGTGAAATCTATTATTTTCAATTTCACTTTTATAACTGTTAGACAATAACTGAAGATAAAATAAACATGTATATTTTCTATGTAAGTCATTTTATGATGTTTGTTGGGAAAATGTATGCATGAATGTGTTGTGTGCTGGTATATCATTAATAGTCACAATTGTATTTTTTTCATCAATGAGGAGTTTAAGATGCTAAACACTCCACACTTTGGTTAGTCTAGCATTTGAATGCCCTGCATTGCCCCATCAGCCATGTGGGCCGCCCCATGTGTGGCACCCTAAATTATGATCCTGCATTCTGTGTGGAAGTTCTTGTACTGCGCAAGCAGAATAGGGGGCTTACATACGGGATGTATTTAAGTCCCTTATCGTACCAAAGTTTGGATCCGACCCTATAGTGTGTCTCTCTGCTGACAGCCAGAAGATACCATATTCTGCATGGCTACAGTATATTACTGTGCAGTAAATACCAATTTCCACTAATTACCAACAATTTTATCTGTAAAAATTTGTATTTGAATAATTTATAAATAGAAATCTTTTTAGTCTTCAACTTGCATACCTCTTGTCTAGTGCAGTCTCTTCTGTAACTGCTATTCCCCTTTACCTGCTATTTCTTGTCCCATTCCCGCTTGGTCCCATTTCCTTTCCCGGGTATCCTCTAAGGTCTGTATCCAGGAGAAGTCTCATCAGCGCCAGTCTATCCGCACCATTAGGAGCTCTAGTGAAGTCTCCAGACGGGCACTGGCTCTACTTACTGGTGAGTTACCCGATTCATCTTTTGTCTATTGTTTTGTGTTTGCATTACTCACTCCTGTCGGATTGCTCTACCCGCTCAGTCGTAACATTAGCAAATTGTGAACCCGGACTAGTAGCCCTGGCAAACACGTCCCTGGCTCCAGCGACCCTGACGATATACGAGCGTGCTTGGTCAGAGTGGGTCAACTACATGGGGAGGATGGAGAGCAGACAAACAAAGAAGGGGTATATGACAGCGCTAGTTAGTGTCAAAGAATTATTTAACATATAATTACACCTGCGATGGCTGTAAAAACTTCACAACTTAAACACCAGTGCATAAATAACAAAAGATAAAAATATTTATTTAACCAAATTAAAAACTAAGAATAGTTATAAATATAACTAACCATAAAAGTACAATCACTCCATTAAAACAATAGTACACCTGGTAGAGCATTCAATTCGGGCTAATATAAGTGTTAAAGCCACAAATTATAAACAATTCAGTACATTGGTTAACAACAGCACAGTCCGCAGGGAACTTCTCGCCCTAGGAGAGTGGGGAGGCCGAACGGGAGGTTGGTAGCCCCTGTGTGTTGGATCCAGACTGGTTAGTTAATTGATGGTTAACAACCACTGCGGAAGAATAAATTCAAGTATCATCAGCAATAGCCACTTCTATAATATTACTGTAGCAAGTTCTGTAAATGATGGTAAGTTGTAATATTCATGATAAGGTGTATAACTCACGACTCAGAAGACTCAGTGGTTCCAATTGTGGATCCAAGATGTAAAAAAGGCTGTCAGTAGCTACGAATACTTGCTCTCGCTACGTCCACAGGTGTTCAAGCGGTGCAGGCTTGCCGGGCGTCCCCGAAAGTAGGCACTGATTTGATG
Organism: Limnodynastes dumerilii; assembly: GCA_011038615.1. Lineage (NCBI taxonomy): Eukaryota > Metazoa > Chordata > Amphibia > Anura > Limnodynastidae > Limnodynastes > Limnodynastes dumerilii. Next base: position 95,529 of record WWET01003174.1, on the reverse strand, counting down.
TAGTCTGCTTGATATACCGGCAGCCAGTATGTAATATGCCGTGTGGATATCAAACATAAGTCCTCAGTTCCAAAATAACAATGCATTGGACTTTGCCACAGATGTGATAAGATGAATCAATTGTATGCTCTCAGGAGTTAAAAAGTAAAACTGCAACGCGTTTCGTGTCGGCCAGGACACTTTATCAAGCAGAAAATAATGAGGATGGAGAGCAGAGGTAAGGATGGTGTGGATTTGTTGTTGAAGTGGATTTGGGAGGAGTATCAGTTGGGGAGGTCTAAGGCAAGCATGAGTGCGTCGTTAGCAGGGATAGCCCATTTTTCCATCTTAAAGGGGGGTAAGGATTTCACAAAACATCAATTGGTAAAGAAGGTGATGAAGGGGTGGGCTCATAGACAACCGAGGGGGGAGGACACCAGGAGACCCATTGACAGGGACTTGCTCAGGAGTATGTTATCAACATTACCGGAGGTTACCTCCTCTAAGTTGGAGTGTTGCCTTTTCCGGGTAGCCTTCTCCTGGGTATTTTTTGTTGCTTTCAGAGTAGGGGAGTTGGTGGCTGCAGGGAAGCTTGCTGTTAATTCAGGGATGCTAACCAAAAATGTAGTCATCCAGGAAAATTCTGTAGTCTGTAAAGTGCACAAGTCCAAAACAGATCAGACGGGGAAAGGTCGGTGGATGTTCTTGGCAGCCTTCCCGGACACATCACTGTGCCGGGTGAGGCTGGCAAGGGCATACTGGGAGAAAGGGACAGAGCGGGGTTTGAATTGGTTGGCTCATGAAAGAGGGAATCCTCTCACGAAGTATCAATTTGGGTTTGTAATGAAGCGTTGTATGTCTTGTCTGTGCCTCGATGCCTCTTTATATGGGACCCACTCTTTCTGCATTGGTGCGGCAACTTCCGCGGCCCTGGAAGGGAAGTCGCCAGAGGCGATTAAAGCTTTGGGGCGGTGGAAGTCGTCAGTTTATAAGTGATATTTCATGTTTAAGGTTGTTGTGGGGCACAAGAGCTCGAGGGCATCTAGGATTAGCTGCTCGCCTCCGGGGGGGGCACAAGGGTATTTTCCTTCCATTNTTAAGATCTTAAGGATTTGCATGGAAATGGGCGGGGGGAGGCAGGGAAATGAGGGAAAGTGGGCGCGGGCTGACACTTAGGATCTTAAATGAACGCTCCCACGTCAGTTAAGATCCCAAATGACAGCGTATAGTTAAGGCAATTCAATGGTGGTCTAAGTTTAAGATCCACCGCTGTTTGCAAGGGGAGTGTCTGGTTTTGCAGTGGGCTGGAACCTGCTAAGATCTTAGCTAAGGTGCGTATATTTGCGATCTTTTCGCAATCGCATCTCTGAATCAGCCCCAATATGTTTACCGAGCAGTGGTAAAATATATCCAAATTTATTAAATAAAAAACCAAAAAACACTAAAAATACATATAATAGACTATAAAACTGTGCACAGCTGAATGATTTGTTAGGCATGCATGATTATACTCATCTATCAGGTGAGACACAATATTGCACTGATACAACGTGGATAAGGATTAAGATGTTATGCACTATCCCAGCCTCTGCTGATGTATAATGCCTTGTACTCGGAAGATGGAAACTCTTCTCCAGTTGTGAACGTGAGGAGTGTCCGAGGAATGGCACTTGGGGCTAAGTGCTACTGCTTGCAACGGAGGTCCTTTGTGGATATAACTCTCCGTATGATGGTAATGAGACAACGGCAAGTGTTCACAGTTCCCCAGCAAATAAAAATGGACGCTCCGGAATGTGCATACGGAGCAGGTATCTCGTGCAATAGATGGGTACTCACTGCTGTCTTGGCAAGTCTGGGTCCAGGGAAAGGAATAGATTCCTCCGTGGAGCTGGAACTAAGAGCGTAACGGAGGCCACCCACCGCTCTCTTTTGCCACGGACCGAAGACCACTGAATGCGGTTGCCTGTGATGATAACAGCTGGGACTTGGCACGTGGTAATGTGTGATTCTCGCTTACGCGTTTCGTCCCGTGCTGGGACTTTTTCAAAGCATGTATACTGGGAGAAAGGGACAGAGCGGGGTTTGAATTGGTTGGCTCATGAAAGAGGGAATCCTCTCACGAAGTATCAATTTGGGTTTGTAATGAAGCGTTGTATGTCTTGTCTGTGCCTCGATGCCTCTTTATATGGGACCCACTCTTTCTGCATTGGTGCGGCAACTTCCGCGGCCCTGGAAGGGAAGTCGCCAGAGGCGATTAAAGCTTTGGGGCGGTGGAAGTCGTCAGTTTATAAGTGATATTTCATGTTTAAGGTTGTTGTGGGGCACAAGAGCTCGAGGGCATCTAGGATTAGCTGCTCGCCTCCGGGGGGGGCACAAGGGTATTTTCCTTCCATT
>WWET01003174.1:46855-82889 GCA_011038615.1 Limnodynastes dumerilii | reverse complement strand
CCCCCTGCCTAGCAACACTAGTATACTAGTGTTGCTAGGAAGGAGGGCAGGACTTGAGGCCATGGTTTCAGTAAAACCACGGGACTAAAGTCACTTGCGGGAGATTTGCTGGCTCTCCCGGGATACCGGGAGTACTGCCCGAATTTCGGGAGTCTCCCGGACATTCCGGGAGAGTCGGCAACCCTGCCTGATACAGATCTGAAAATTCGGCATGAAGAGGGCAGTGTACATTCCTGTCACTCTTTCAGAAGGAGTTCTTTACACTTACTGCTGCTTTCCATCCTTGGACCTTCATTAACATGCCTAACGCCACCTATCTGGCATACAGACATGTAACAACATGTAACATCTGGTGTGCGCATACTTCGATGTTGCTTTTCAAGGGAACTTATGCAAGAGACTTGCATAAATCCCCTTACACACCTATTTGTGAATCAGGCCCATTCTCTGTACGGAAAATTTCACAAACACTGAAATGTTGGGTTAGAAGTTTACATCAACAATGTTCTAATGTAAAATATTGTTGATGGGATTTTAACTTGTTTCCAATTATATGAGTGCTTCTTATTGCGGTCTGTTTAAATATATTTTTTATTCATATTTATTCATATTCATTGCTGCGGCTATGGTCTTTGTAGCAGTTCTGTTTGATTGGATGTGTTTTTTTTTTCAATTCTTTATTTTATTTTCCAATAAAACATAACAGACAGTAAGGACAGTGGTCAAGTATACAGTAATACAAGAACTACCGGTACATAATGAACCATCATTTCCTTATAAACAAGAGGGTGTACGAACTCTCTACAAATGAAGTATAATGGTGAGTAAAGAGAAATAAAGAGATTGCCTCAGTGAATTGTGTTGCAGTGTGGTTATTTCTCTTGCAACCCTAAGGAGGGGATTATCCCTATAACATATCAAGCACCTGAAGTTAATCCTTATTGAGTAGTTTAAGAATTTTTATGGGGAGGGTGTGAAAGAGAGGGAAGTACAGATGTGGGAGTTAATGGAAGTTCGGGAAAAGTAAAAGAAAGAGGGGGGAGGGGATGAGAGGGAGGGATAAGTCTCCAGTTAAGGTCTAAGTTGTTTGTATCGGATTAGGCATGTGTCTGGGAAATGAGTATTTATTCCTCCAAGCATGTGCATTAGGAGGAGTCACGAAGAGTTAAATATTCAGGGTTTTTTTTAAATTGCATCCATGGGTACCACATTAGGGTGTAGCGTTGAAATTGGTCATGGGCAGAGAGGGTGACAGAATCCATTTCAAGATAAAAGTCTATCCTATTGATTCATTCCCTTATAGATGGAGGGCTAGAAGATTTCCAGTGAACTGGAATCACGACTATGGCCACGTTGCTAAGGTGTCTTAGGATGGACGTTTTGTAGATGGATATGGGTATGGGTGAAAGGCTTAGTAGCCAAAATGCAGGGTCCATTGGAATATCTTCCCCAACTAAGTGTTTGGCCGTCTTGATGACTGAACTCCAGAAAAAAGAGAGCCCAGGGCAGTCCCACCAAATGTGAATAAAAGTACCCCTAGCAGATCTGCATCTCCAGCACATGTCTGGAGTGTTAGGGAAGATGGCATGAAGGCTAGTGGGGACTAGGTACCAGCGCGATAATAGCTTGTATCTTGTCTCGACTATTGAGGTGCTATATGAGGAGGCGTGTACGGCTTGAAACACCTTGGACCAATCCGAATCCGTTAGGGGTGTGGGGAGTTCTCGGTTCCATGCTGAGACAAAGGAGAGGTCTGATTTTTTGGTGTAGTCTATAAGTAATTTGTAGAGAGAGAAGATAACATGTTTTGGGGGAGAGTCACTCGAGCAAAGAGTCTCAAAGCCAGACAGAGGGCCTCGGCAGCGGGCAGAGTTGGGTAATGTCTGGATATAATGACTCAACTGAAGAAAAGCCCAGTGTTCCCTTGACGAGAGGCCATATTTCTCTTGGAGGGATTGGAACGAGAGCACCACCCTCGAGTCTACCAGCTGACCCACCCTAAACAAACTTGCGTCCGTTCAGGCCTTCAGACCTCATTGAGTGTTAGCTGGAGGGAATTGGGGATTGTGTATGAATGGTGTGAGAGGAGAAGGATATTCAGTGAGCTGGGGGAGTTTACGGTGTCTGCTCCAGCAATCCAAGGTTGGCCCTATTGTTGGGTGAAGTGATTTAGGGATTTGTAATAGCCAGGGTGCAATATGAAGAGGAGTGTGGTGAAAAAGGTTCTCCACCTCAACCCACTGCCTCTCCTTTGATTGTCTGGTCCAGTCAATTACTCGGCTAAGAAGTACCGATTCATAGTACGTGCGGAGACATGGGAGTTGGAGGCCCCTTTTGATTTTAGCAAGAACATGGTGTCCTTTTTGCAGCAGGGCCTTTTAAGTTTCCAGATGAAATTGCAGCATAGCTTTTCGAAGTCAGAGAAGCAATAGGGGGGTATATAAATAGGCAAAGTTTGCATTACATACAAAAGTTTGGGGAGGATTGTCATTTTGAGTATGCTGATCCTTCCGAGCCAAGAAATGTCACTGGGGGACCATTCTGTTAAGTCTTTTTTAATCTTGGCTAACAACGGGGGAAAGTTAATATAGAACAGGTGGAACGGATTGGAGGATAAATGAACCCCTAGGTATTGTAGCTGGTTATCTTTCCATTGAAATGGGAAGGCTGATTTTAAAGAATTTAGAGAGAGAGGGTTCATGTTAATGCCCATAGCCGAGGATTGGCTCCAATTAATTTTAAAATTGGATAGGTCTCCATATTTTCTAAGTTCATCCATGAATATGGGAAGGGAAGTGTTGGGACGGGAAATATAGGCGAGGAGATCGTCCGCAAATAATGCCAGTTTAAATTCACCTCGACCGACACAAACACCAGCTATATCTTTATTTGCCCGAATTGCGCAGGCTAGTGCCTCCATACATAGGAAGAAGATCAAAGGGGAGAGGGGACATCCTTGGCGAGTGCCATTTGAGATATGAAAGGGCTCAGAGAGAGATCCATTGATTCTAATCTTGGCCGAAGGACGAGTATATAAAGCACAGATGCGTTGGATGCCCAGAAGGAAGTTCCAGTCTACCCTGTCAAACGCCTTCTCCGCATCTGTAGAGAGGAGAAGGCATTCAGCAGAACCATCAGTGAGAGGTGGTGAAGGATGTTGATGGACTTGGTGGTGTTGTCTCTAGCCTCCTGGTCACTGTGAATGATACATGGGAGGTAGAATTTCAAGCGATTGGCCAGAATTTTGGCAAAAAGATTTAAATCCACATTAAGGAGGGATATTGGTGTATAGCTTGCGCATTGGGTCGGGTCTTTCCCATCCTTAGGGAGTACAGTTTTATGGGCTTCTAATGCTTGCGCGGGGAATGGATTTTGATCAGAGACTGCGTTAATTGCGTTGAGATGGTGTGGGGAAATGTAATATTTGAAAATATATTTTATAAATTTTATAAATATTTGAAATATTTATAGAATGTGATGGAGAAACCATCCGGTCCTGGACTTTTCCCAGAAGGGATGGGTCGGGGAGGGGAGATTATATAGTGACTCGTAATAGTCACGCAAGGTTTGGGCGATAAGACGAGTGTCATGGTGTATGATTCCAGCAGAGTTTTTCATTTTAGGGATATAAGACTGGTTACGCTGGGATCTCAATGCCCGGGCAAGCATCTTGCCCGATTTGTTTCCGTGCTGGAAGTACCGGTGTTTACACCGGTGAAGGGCAAATTTAAATTTGTCCGAGCAAAGTGTGGCTAGTTCCTTCTGGGTGGCTGAAAGCTCATCTAAGGTCCCCCTATCAAGTGTGGCCTTGTGACGCAATTCGAAATCTTTTATCTTTAGCAGGAGAGTGTCCTTCTGGGCTTCCCTCTGTTTTTTAAGATAGCTTAATACATGTGCCTCTAATTACACATTTATGTGCCTCCCACGCTATCAAATCAGAGGTGTCGCCAGTTTTGTTTAATTCCCAATACTCTGTAATAGCGCTATCGAGCTGTGAGGAGCAAAAAGGGTCCTGGAGGAGAAATTAATTAAAGCGCCATGTCCAAGCTCTGGGTTGTGGGGTGGGGAGTGCCAAAGAGATATAAATAGGGGCATGGTCAGACCAAGAGATTTGGCCAATAGAGGCAGCAGATATGAGGTGAAGTGACAAAAGTATACATTTGGTTATAAATCTTTCCTTTTACTAAGATACCCCTACCATCTCCCAATGGAACCGAGACATAGTCCACCAGGGGAAGATTTTTGTGGAAGAGGATTGCTACCCCTTAGCCTTACTCTGGGAAAAGTCATTAAAAAAGGCGGTGGGATACTGTGGGTGGGAGAGTCGAGGTGCTGATCCACGCCTGAAGTGGGTCTCCTGTATGAATGCGATGTCAACTTTATCAGAGCGTAACATGTGAAAGAGATGGGATCTTTTTTCAGGAGAATTAAGGCCTTTCACATTAAGGGAAAGAACTTGTAGATGGGTTTTAGTGAGTGCCATAATGATTATGGGTAGCACTGAAAGTATAATGGGGTCTGAGACCTTGTGAACAGAGGAGCTCCGTAGAAGTGGTGAAATCCTGTACCTTAATGTGGAGATGGATAATGAAGACCTGGGGAGGGGGTAGGAATGAGGGAGGGTAGTGGGTATGGGGGGGTAAGATAGAATGTAACAAAGACAAAACTAACAGAGTAAACTGTGGAGAACTTGGTTGAAAACGATTTTCACCCCTATATGAGGGGAGAAAGTGGTGTGGTAAAACTGGTTGCAACATGGATACAAAAGAAGCCATGTGCCTCTATCAGACTTACTGTGGACGCCCCAACCTCTGAGGCCATCTGGTTCCCCTTTGCTATCGAGTATTTCGCATAGTCTAAAGGTTTGGGATAACTGTGTCGTGGCGAACAGGCTGTTTTCCCTACCCTCTGCTAACATTTCTATTAGAGCTTTAACCCAATTGATTCCTCACTCCAACTTTGCGAACTGGACTGCGCATGGCATTATCACGTTAGATCAAATAGCGCAATCAAATGTGCTTTTCGCCTTTTCCTATTTACAATCTAAATTTAATCTCCCCAACACAGAACATTATAGATACTTGCAAATTTCTCATTGGTGGAATTCAATTAGTCGTAGGGGTAGCCAACCATCGATGCCGCCTGAGCCTTTTCTCTCTAAATTGACAGCTCCTTTAACCAAGCACAATATAACTTTCTGGTATACTATCTTAGTCTTAGATAATTCCCTTCCCAAATCTCGGGCTCAGTTGGCTTGGGAGTTTGACTGTCAGACTACGTTCTCACCTGCTCAATGGGAACAGATCTGTACACTTACGTTTAAAATATCTAAATGTATAGACCACTCGGAAAGGCAACTTAAGTTACTGCATCACCTTTATCTCACGCCAACTCGTCTGTATAAAATATGGCCTGACCAATCTAGACACTGCTGGCGCCAGTGTGGAGAGATTGGAGACATATTCCATATATTTTGGGGGTGTCCCTTTATCCGGCCATTCTGGGAGGAGATAACTAATTTAATTACAGAGGTTTGTAACATTGAAATTTCACTGTCGCCGCAAATAGCTCTGCTGCACTTATATCCCACTGAACTCACATCGGACTGCACGTACATTATTGGCCATATCCTACTGGCCGCTAAAACCCAAATCGGACAATATTGGAAGTCCCAAACTATCCCCTCTATCACTAAAGTCATTGCAAAGATCTCCTTCTGCCACGTGATGGAGGCGTTTGATATCCCTTACTCCTCTAAGCCTACCTCTCCTAGGATGCTCTGGTATAGATGGACAGAGTTCATTGATAATAGATCCCGGGCGTTACCTGACCCTCCTCCTTTACTTTCTGAGTTCCATGAGAGTCCAAGTTCGGAAGTAATGGTAGAAATTTGATTGCTTAGGTCAGTTACTAGCTGCTGAATTTCTTCTTCAACGGTCCCCGGGTAGCTCTTTCCCCCTCCCCCCCCCCTTTTTCTTAAACGTGGATAGCATAGTTCTAATAATATTGATATGTTTATCTTTACAATGTCTATTGATAAGTATATGACGTGTACACTGTCAATTGTGATATTTAGGCTCCCTTTTCCTTTTCTTTTTTCTGTATCCCCTTATTTTATATGTTTGAAAAACTCAATAAAAACTTAATGGTTAAAAAAAAAAAAAAAAAGAAGCCATGTGCAATTTCGAAGCCAGTTTGTAACGAAACAAAACGAATCGAATCAAATCAAATCAGTGGTACAAGCGATAGAATGTAACAAAGACAAAACTAACAGAGTAAACTGCAGAGAACTTGGTTGAAAACGATTTTCACCCCTATATGAGGGGAGAAAGTGGTGTGGTAAAACAGGGGTACAAGCGAACCAGTTGTACAAGCGAACCAGAAACCTCAGCAAGTGAAATCAATTTTTACAGTTAAATCTAAACCATGTGAGAGACACGATATACAAAAAATAAGCAGCAAACAATACATAGCAAATAAACAAACAGTCAATCAATCTAGCAGTCAATCAATCAATGGGAATCGAGCTTTATGCTAACAAAGTTCAGAGACAGATTCGGGACATTGGGGTGTATCCCCCAGAATGAAACAATCCACCCGAGTATTAGATGAAAAAAGGTTCAAACGTTTCAGTTAGCAGCCTCAGGAAGAGGGAGGTACCAATAGTCAGTTGTAGCGTAGAAACCTGGTGGGAGTACACAGGTGAATTAGAACCTTGAGTAAGTCCTAAGGATAGCCCGTCTGGGTAACATCAGGTAGTAGCCGATGGGACAGGGGCAGAAGATGGAGAAGAGGAAGGCCTCTTTTTCTGTCGCTGAACTGTTTGGCATTCGGGTTGAAAGGATGAAGGGCCAGCTCCAGAGGATCCTGGAGGGGGCCCCCAGTCCGACAGGTGAATTTTCTGAAGTCCCAGGGTTTCGCAGAAGCGTGGCAAATCAGAAGGATTTCGAAGGGTAGCAGTTTTCCCAGCATTAGTAGCTTGGATGCTGAAGGGAAAGCCCCATCTGTATTTTATATTGAGTTTCCGGAGCTCATCAGTAAGGGGTCGGAGCTTTCGCCTTTTCTGGAGGGTGTGCCAAGAAAGATCCTGGTATATTTGAAACTCATGCTTTTCAAATTCTATCCTGGAGTGACGTCTTGCCTTCTGAAGGATCTCTTCTTTGACAGCAAAGTAATGTAAACGGCAAATGACGTCACTGGGTTGTGTTTGTGAGGGGCCTCTGGGTCTGAGGGCTCTATGGGCCCTGTCAAAGATAATTTCGTTATCCGGACTGACACCTAGTATGTCGTTAAATACCTGGGTTAGTACATCCACGATCCCATGTGGTGGGATGTCTTCTGGGATGCCTCTGATTCTAAGATTATTCCGCCTCCCTCTATTGTCTAGATCTTCCAGATGTGATTGCATTTCCTGTAGAGCCAGGGCTTGGCCCTGAACAGTTTCCTGTAGATGGGAGATGTGCATCGTGTGATCAGCCTGTACCGTCTCCACATTAGTGAGTCTGGAAGAAACTAGAGAAAGCTCTGATTGTAAAGAAAGTGTCTGATCTTGGAGTTTTTCCATCAATCGGCTCTCTAGTTGGTGGAAGTCCTGTTTTGTTGGGATAGAGTCAAGCCGACGGAGGACCTCATCCAGGCCCCCACGAGAATTAGGGGAGTGGTTGGAGTTAGGAGAGGATGAGGGAAGATCCGACATTTCTACAAAGTCTCTAGTGGGAGCTGGAGAGCCTGTCGGGGAGGAGTTTGCACTTAAGGCAGTCAGGAAGGGCAGTATATCCGAACGTGATGCAGGTATCTTTTGTTTCGCTGGGGTTTTTTCACAGAGCCCCTCCGTCCCATCTATAGCATTGAAGCTGCGAGAAGATGTCTTGAGGCAAATGTAGCAGGGTGAGGATACTGCAGTTTAGCATCACATTATGGATCGGAAGGAGATTATCTGGTGTCGCGGTCCCCCTTTTAGGTGTGGGCCATAGTTCAGGCTACATGGATGGGTGGAAGGGAGAGGCGTTAAATAGATCTGGAAGCCTTGGAGACTATTAATAAGAAGAATCAATTAATGTCCAAAATACAGTTGAAACTGCCATTAGAGTGATTTTGTTGCCATCTAGTGGTGAAAAGTGGTTCTGTCAGCCTCAACGTTGCAAAACACAAGCAAGCAGTGCTATCCAAACCTTTAGGGCTAAGTTTTATTAGATGTAAGAGGTAATCGGTGATGGACCCAGTTAAATAGAGATTAGGTAGTAGGTTTGTTTGTTTGTTTGTGGGGATGCCTATTCTATATCCCTAGAAGTTAGGCTGTGTCTGCCAGGGTTGTACAGCTCAGGCAGCTGCAAGAGTAGGGCTTGTGTTGAGTGCAGAGTAGTATCCTATGAGAGGGATACTCTACTTCAGCTAGCCATAAAACACCCTAGTCACTAGAGCCCCAGGATGGGTGACAGTGAGGTCCTCCAAAACTGCAAAGACACTGAGGGTGAGGAAAGTGTCAGTCCAGAGCATTCCAGAAGGGCAGGGAGTTAATTGTTTACCCCCTGCTTAATTTACTTGCCGTCTCCAAGGGCCAGGGGGTCAGCGAGCTCCCTAGTTGTCCAGCGTGGTGCAGACGAGGGAAAAGGCCCGGGGCTGCGTTTGCCGGTCCGATCACGTCTGGATGTGGTTTTGTCATTTAGTAACAGGTGAGATGCAGTCTCTCTACAGAAAATGCTGTGTCCGAAACAGAAACAGCCGAAAGCTAATTTTCGAAAATAGCACTAATTAGAAGACTTTATTAATGAATGTGTAAGTATGCTGAATTTATAGGATAACAATAACACCATGCTGCCTGCAATTTCTATAATAGTATAAATAAATAAAAATAATGTATAGCATATGTATTAACAATATACCTAGAGATGAGCGATTCTATTAAATCTGACAGATCCGAATTTTGGGATTTTGAGGCAGGGCTCTGGTCTTTGCACCAAATTTGTATGTCAAATTGAGGCAAAACGCCATTTTCCTTGTAATGTTGAACCTTGCAGTTTTGGATTTTGCCGCCTGAAATCTCTTGTTATTTGTCAGCCCTTTTGTGATTGGAGAGTCCAGGAGCACTGTTCTCAAATATTTGTGAGGGTTTATAAGGCACTCCCTTGTGATTTTGGAGCCATTTCAGATATGAGCTTATCGGTGAAATGACATTGGGGCTGATCCAGACCTACGCCACCCGCTGTATTTATGCCGGGTGGCAGCGTAAGAACGGCAGAAAAGCCGTTCTGTGCATGCGCCGGCCAGATGTTGGCCGGCATAACTACGGCAATGCCTGATCGAAGATCGGGCGTCTGTAGTAGCAGCGTAGTAACGGCTGAGGGCTGTCCCTCGCCATTACTACGCAAAGCTTAGTGTAGGTAGGCGGGGGGAAAGTAGTTTAATGAGGGAGGGAGGTGTTTTAGTAAATACGCTCCTGTCCGGGGGCGTGGCTTGGGCACCAATGGAGTAGGTCGCGTTGGGCTGAGCTCCACTACATCACCCGTTAAACTGATCCTTGGGTGACCCTCACGCCAGTAAACTAGCTCCCCAGACGCTTCTTCACACTTACCTGCCTCCTATGTGCACGTCGACTGGCTTCTGCAGTGTTTCCGGCTGGGACTGTTGCTGTCTGGATTCGGGGCTGATCCAGGAGCCTCTCCCCTATGTGCGCGGCGCTGACTCTGACTCCGGAGGTACTGGGGGGCTGCGGTAATCGCCTGGCGTTGTCCATCGGTGGCGTTGTATTAGCCACCGGTGGACTCCTGCGGTGCTGCTCCTTCTGTCACCGCTTTCTGGACACAGGATTGTGCTGGGGGCTGAGAGAGGGTCCCCCTGCACGTGTGATACCCATTCTGCCTCAGCCACAAGGGATTGGTGCCGTTACCTAGAGGCCCTTTGATAGTGCCTGGGAATCCCTCACACTGGTCCAGTGTCCAGTCTAGAGCCCAGTCCAGAGAGGTTTTGGCGCATAAAGCCACCATCTTGGGAGATTCCACGGGGGACACCATTTTAGGAGGGATCACAGGAGTACCACTGCTTGGTGCAGATCTGTGCAGCTGCTTCTCACCACGTCTCTGGGTGCCAAAACTTTGCCTCATCCTACAAGTGGTCCTTCTTCCCTTGCACCCTGGTAAACTATTAACAATATACTTTAATATATGTGCTGCCTCTTCTAGAATTGTTACCTTACCTGACACTCTGAAGTCTGCAAAAGTACCACTGCAAAGTGGGTAAATATAATAGTTTGTCTATCTAAACCAACAGTGTTTCAGCACACAGCAATTTACTTCACTACTACTCTTATGTGCAACTGATACTATAATTACTAAACAACTCTACTTGCTGTCCCTGCGGATGCTTCTTTACTACTTTGGCTTCTTACCCCTCTAACTACTTACTACTTAATACCTACTTGAGCCTGTTAAGTCAGACGAAGATAGGAAAGCATGGCCATGGTGCGGCGGCAGCTGCCAGATTGGAGAGATTCAGCAGACATTCCACAAGCAGCACCCAGTCGTCACCTGTACCAAAACCACCAGCTCCAGAACTCCTGGAGGGAGACCCCCCTCCGCCCGCTGGAGTGCTTTTGGTGATAACGTCATGTGAAAACTGGTGGACAAAATAGGAGAGGTACAAGGTAATATTTCTCTGCTGCGACAAGATTTACAGCTAACAAGAGAAAGGGTAGGAGAGGTGGAGCACAGAGTCTCTGCTCTTGAGGATGCAGCAGTGCCGCTTCAAAGTGCTGTCGCGGAGCTGAAAGAGCAATTCCGAGCCTGCAAATCCAAATTATCTGACCTGGAGGGGAGGCTGAGGAGAAATAATGTACGTTTTGTAGGTCTCCCGGAACACATAGAAGGAAACTGCCGGAGTCATTCCTGGAGAACTTGCTGCTGAAAGAATTTGGCAAAGAAGCGGTTTCCACCCATTTTGCAGTGGAGAGGGCGCACCGGATTCCACCGCAACCTACTGCGCCTGGTGTGGCCCCTCGCACCTTTATAGCAAAACTCTTAAATTACAAAGACCGGGATGCCATGCTTCACCTTCTGAGACAACATGGACCTCTCAGGATTGATAACTTGTCGGTATCAGCGTTTCCAGATTATGCACTAAAGGTCCAGAAAAGCAAAGCCCAGTTCACCCAAATTCGACGGAAATTGCGAGATCTTCCTTATTCCATCCTGTTCCCGGCTCGATTGAGGGTTGTGGTGGATGGAGAGTCCCATTTCTTCTCGACTCCACGGGATGCTGAAGATTGGTTGGAGCGTAATCCACGCCGAAGACCACAACAATAATTATTATTGGGAAGATAGGATCACAGACTGACAACATATTACCCTTAGGACTATTTGTACAATGGAAGGCTAAGTTTACAACTTAAGTATTTGATAACTACCCTCTAGTTCATATATGTGTTGGGGGGGGGGCATGGGGGTCACCTATTTCTTTCTTTTTTTTACTAAATGTAGCGGATTTTCCTAGGTTAAGAGTCACAGTTTAAAAGCTGTATAGTTAGCGCCCAGGGCTTTAATTTTTTCTTTATTGAGAGGTAAGGGGTATAGGTTTCAGGGGAGGGTTTTTTTTTGAGGGACTAGGTATACCTTAGTTTAAAAGGGTATATGGGTGAAGAGTTGGGAATGGTTATTTATGTTCTATATGTAACAGTCAGCCAGGAGGTTTCTCACCGGGGCACGGAGTCTGTACCAGCACCAGATCTTCGCTAGAGCCTCTGATGGTGAGGATAGTCTGGGCTGCTGGTCTGGCAAGTGGCAGCCCCTGGCGATAGCCCTTAAAGGGTACTGCAGCGTAGGTACCAGCACTGGAACCGACTTCCACTTGTACAATAACGAACCTGCAGGAACCCGTGCTCACAAGACAATAGACCAGAGCAGGAAGTAAAAAAGAGATGGAAATAGACCTGAGCATACAAGATCATAGGCAGGAACCCAGGCATACAAGAAGGCAGGCTGGAACCCAAACACAATACACAAGGCAGATGACTAACACCAAGAAGACTAGCACAGGGACCCAGAACCTAGGTCCAGCAAACTGCAAGGTAACAGATACAGCAAACAGCACACTGTGGGATGACAAACACAGTGGCAAATTCGTAAGATGAATAAAACAGTGGAATAACACACTGCAGAGATGACACGCGCAGGGAATAAACAAACTGCGAGGATGATAAACACAGTGGAACAACGCTCTGTATAGATGGAAAATACAGGCAAAACACAAAACTGAGAGATGGAATACTCAGGCCAGGTACAGGGGTGAGAGATGAGAACTCACAAACACTCAGTAAGGAGGAACATTGTACTGGACAGGAGAGCCCAGCTGCTGGCGCGAGCAGCAAGCTACTCGCTCCACACACTGAGAAACACGGACAGAGCAGACAATGAGACAGAGGCAGGCAAGGGGTACAATGGGAGTACAAAGGGCAAAAACAAATCCAATGCAGGAGCACAAGGAGCATACACAATCAGAACTCAGTCAGACGCAGAAATAAACCAGACGCTATAGCCAACGCCCGAGTTTCCCCAGGCACAACTATTTAAAGGACCTCCCACCAATCAGTAACAAGATCTGGCAAGGGAGACTAATTAACAGACAGCTGGGGGAAACTAGGCACATTAACCCAGAAGGGGAACTTCAAACCCTGCTAGGATTTCTCCTGCAGCGTGTAACACTATACGCATGTTTGTTTAACTGTTTGTTTTCTTGATGTTCAAGTGTCATGCAGCATCTGCCGTGCAATTGATAGCAATGAAGCAGTGTCTGGTGGAGTTAGCGGTGCCGTGTCGAGCTTTCCCTGGTATAATTATGCAATGTTGGAAGATCTCTGACTTGGGCTCCCCTCAGCAGTACAGTGAGTAATAAACATACCACATGAGTAGGA
This sequence comes from Limnodynastes dumerilii, assembly GCA_011038615.1. Lineage (NCBI taxonomy): Eukaryota > Metazoa > Chordata > Amphibia > Anura > Limnodynastidae > Limnodynastes > Limnodynastes dumerilii. Next base: position 69,988 of record WWET01003174.1, on the reverse strand, counting down.
ACATGCAAAGCAACCTTTCTTTCATGGTGTGGAACATCAGAGACCTTAATGACAAAATTAAGCGCTCCCTAGTCATTAACTACATTAGGAAAAAAGCTCCAGATGTTATTTGTTTACTGGAGATCCATCTGGTGGGGGGTAGGGTTTTAGCTATGAAGCACCAGTGGGTGGGCTGGATGTATAACTGCACATTTTCTACTCACTCACGTGGGGTTTCTATCCTAGTACAAAAACATCTGAATTTTAAATTGGAGGACCTGCACTTGGACCCAGTTGGCAGATTTGTCTACATTAAAGCGATTTTTAATATGTCACCACTGCTCCTTATGGCGCTATATATCCCCCCTCCCTATTCCAGTTCCTTGATGAAAACAGTTGCCTCCTACATGGCTAAATTCCCAGACACTCCAATGCTCCTTTTTGGAGATTTCAATGCGGTTATTAATCCTAATCTAGACAGATTTCGGGAGGTGAACCACCCCCCGTGCCAAACCTCTTCATCGTTTGTTAAATTGGTGGAGGGAATGGGTCTCAGAGACGTCTGACGAATCCGTAACCCTGATAAGCTTGAGTTCTCGTGCCACTTCACCTCACGATTCCTTCTCTAGAACAGACCTTGCTCTGCTTTCGCCTTGCCTGTTGCCCATGGTGACTTCAGTCCAATACCTGCCTAGAGGAATTTCCGATCACTCCCCTGTAATACTAACTCTTGACGTTATGTACAATGCCAAGGTAAAATTTTGGAAATTGAATCCCTTTTGGCTCTCATTAATGGAACCAGAGACAAACAACACTTCCATATGGGACGGATTCTTTAGAGATAATCACATCACAACCGCCCCAAATATAACCTGGGATGCGTTTAAAGCGTACATGAGGGGAAACTTTATAAAACGCAATGCAGATCAAACGGGAGGGTAGGCGGACAGAGAAGGAACTGGAGGAGCCCTGTCGGGGCCTAGAGGTGGCATATCTTTCCTCACGCTCAATTTCAGACCGGATAGCACTATTGAGGGCCCAGTCTGTTTGGACACAGTTTTTAACTGATTAAGCCAAACGCAGACTGATGTCCAAACATAATCAATACATAAATGACTCCTGTAGTAGCTACTTAGCCAAACTAGCTAGAGATGAACAGGCAGCAAGGACTATTATAAGGGAGCCGGAAAGCGGAAGTTTTCCTCTCCTTTTTTAGTTCGCTTTATCAATCACAAGCTAAATACACTCATGCCCAACTATCTGGGTATCTTGACAGGCTAAATCTTCCAAAATTAGATTTAGAGGCCCAATTATTTTTGAATTCCCCGATCAGTGAGCTGGAGATAGAGACAGCTGTTGGATCAATTCCCAACCACAAGGCCCCAGGGAGTGACGGAATCTCGGGAGAAGTATATAAAACATACCAGTCCTTTTTTATCCCCAAACTGTTGGAACTGTTCAGCCTGAAAATGGGGGGGCAAGCCTCCCTGAATCTATGTCAGAAGCAATCATTGTCTTGATTGCTAAACCTGGCAAGGATCCCCTCTCCCCAGTCATATAGGCCAATATCGCTGCTTGCTACGGATGTTAAGATCCTGGCTAAAATATTACCCCCAAGACTGAATTCTGTCATTTAAAAAATGATACACCCAGATCAAACCGGATTTATGCCAGGTCGTACTACAGCAACCAATCTTAGACGTCTGTTTATGCGCCTGCAGCTGTTGGAAAGGGGAGAGGGGGAGGAAGCAGTGGTCGTGTCCTTGGACGTGGCCAAGGCTTTCGATTCGGTGGAGTGGCCCTACCTGTGGGAGGTTCTTCCTCGCTTCAATCTGGGGGATAATTTAATTAAATGGATTAAAATGCAGTACTCAAACCCCAGTGCGCGAATATGTGTTAATGGTCATACCAGCTCACCTTTTGCGTTGGGGAGGGGCACGAGGCAGGGGTGCCCTCTTTCGATGACACTATTCGCTTTGGCGGTTGAGCCTCTGGCATACCTGGTTCAGGAGTCAGAGGACATTCAGGGTCTTCCCATGGGGGGAACATCGGACAAAATCGCCCTCTATGCCAACGACATGCTCCTCTTCCTGGCAGATGCGAACAGTTCCCTATCCAGACTTCTCCTTGTGCTAGAGATGTTTGGACAATTTGCAGGCTTAACAATTAACTGGAACAAATCTAATCTATTTCCACTAAATGGGGTGATTCCAGCTGCTCCACAAGGTTCCCACTCGCTGATTTGGGCCACAAAAATTAAGTACCTCAGTATCTGGATCACAGCGGATGCTTCGCAGTGTGTGAGTTTCAATATCGATCCCATTACTGCACACGTAAAGAGTAAAACTAAAATATGGCAAAAATTACCTCTAACTATGACAGGTACAGTAAATCTAACCAAAATGATTATCCTCCCTAAATATTTATATCCATTACACCGTACCTTCCTAATCAATTTTTCCAATCTATTCACGGATATATTTCCTCTTTAGTGTGGGTAGGAGGTAGGGTGAGAGTACGTAAAAACTTTACAAAGCAGCAAGAAGGAAGTGGGACTGGCACTTCCAAACTTTAGATGTTATTACCTGGCGGCTTAATTAACATAGCTACTTGGGTGGACTGGGGAGGAAGTTGATCGTACTACAGTTTTCTTTCTTAAGAAGTGGCACTAACTGGTCCCTGATGCAAAATTTGTTGGGGATAAATAGGATGGGGAATGGGGTGCCACTTTTGAAGCAGGCTAGATGGGTCTGGAATGTGGCCCACAAATATTTGAGAGGGAAAGGTTTAGACCCAGATACACCATTATGAGATAATCAACAATTTGCTCAGCTGCTCTGCCTGGATGGCAGAAGTGTGTGAAGGGATCGTGGAATCATGGCACTGGGTGATATATACATGGGGGAGGTACTCAAATCTTTCGCTCAATTGCAAGAGGAGTACCATATACCTCGTACTCATTTTTATAGATATCTACAACTCCGTCATGCTATGTATTCCAAATTCCATCCTTGCCTGTCATCTCTCATTTACTCACCTATTAAGACTCTGGTGAATGACTTATCACCTAAAGGGGCGATATCTGTCCTACATTCAGCTTTGCGCCTCCCAGTCAGGGGACTTGATAGAGTTGAGAGCAAAGTGGGAAAAGGAGGTAGGGGTTATGGGCGACGAGGAATGGGATGAGGTATTGAGATCAACCAAATCCGCTACCTCCTCCATAAGATTCCAGCAGATCCACTTTTATATTATTCACAGAATATACCTAACCCCCCAATGAATGTACCGTCTAGGTAGGCGTCTAGATGTAACTTGTCCAAAGTGCGAACTCCATCCAGGGTCCTTTTCGCATCTATTATGACTATGTCCATTAGTTTACCATTTCTGGTCAATGTCTGGAAAATTTCCCTTAGCACGCTGCAGATATCCCTCCTTATAAGTCCCAAAATTTGTCTATTTCGCCTCTCTCTGGCGGACACTATTGATAAGACCGCATATAGATATTTATTCTCCCTTTTCTCACTGGCCTGGAAATGGTTAGCCAAGGATCCTCCAAATGTAAGAGACTGGGTATTCCTAGTAAATGAAACCCTGCACATGAGAAGCATGTATATACAGTTAGGAAGGCACCACAAAGATTTTATAAAGTTTGGGATCCCTGGATGGATTCTATCTTCTACACAGGAATAGCTCCCTTTGTCCCCCAGGTCGACACTGCACCTGCTTCTGCTTCTCTATCAGTTGATGTTCACCCTAGTACGAGTAATATTGTTACTGAACCTAATAGAGACCATGGGCTGGATCCAGACCTTGTTAAGTGCATTAACTTAGTTACACCTGGGCTAAACTATGTTGAATTCAAGGGGAGCAGAGGGGCTGGATCCAAACTTAAGTGCTTGAAATTAGTTGCTCTTGAGCTAAACCATGTTGATTGCAGTGGGAGTCAAGTTACTTGTATTCTTTGCATGCAGGGATATATCTTTGAATTGCTTACTGCACACAGATACTGACCAGCTTTACTATCACACTGTTATTTAGACTTGGGATAGGAAACATCACCTCTCAACTCTAATACTGTTTGCAGCAGATGAAATATGACTCCCCTGAAATCAACATGGTTTAGCCCAGGTGTAACTAAGTTCATGCACTTAACAAGGTCTGGATCCAGCCCAATACTTTCATTGATGATAACTAAATCATTAATTGTATATTGATACAAAAGATCATTTAATATTAAGCACTCTATAAATGTTGACATACAGTCTGAATAATACTAAACAATGTATTGTAATATCTGCTACTTGTTGATAACATATTAATGCTGGCATGGCTTTGTTTTGAATTGACTCTGTTCACTTCACTTGATTTTTTTAACTTTGTTCGGATGTTGGGGCTTTTGTTGTTTTTGTTATGTTTTTGTGTCTTTTTCTGTAAAACCCAGTAAAAATCTCAATAAAAAATACCCGATTTAATAAAAAATACCCGATTTTAAAAAAAATACGCGCCTGTCAAAGTGTATTTACCCTCGCTTATGCCGGCTGAATTAAGGGTATATACGCTGGGACAGGGGGGAGTGTCAGGGGGAGTGCATGCCAATACCCTGTGCGTTAGTACGCACAGCGCATCGGCATAGGTCTGGATCAGGCCCATTGTGTGCTGTAGCTGTGCTGTCTATACTATTAGAGACTGAGCTAATTATCAAACTAAAAAGAAAATGAAGAAGCGATATTGGAGTCTGAACACCAATTATTATTAGAAGTTAATTTATGAAATTAATAAAATAATAAAAATAAACACACATAAAATATCAATAACAAGTCTGCACATAGACTGAAATCGCCTATTGATCAGGCAGCCGATTGTGCCTATCAGAGCAAATATGAAAGCAAATACACCTATATTGCACTAGTGTGCAAAGATAATAAAATAGCTATTATTGTACTAAAAAGTCACTTCATGCAAAGCCAATATTCATCATCTCTGACAAAACGAGTAATCTGTGTCAAGGAACCTAATCTAGAGGCACTTAAAGGGTATGGACCATTAATCAACCTAGGGTGCCTTTGCACTGTCTCTTACAAATTTGCAGAGAATGGTACATACGTATTTTGAATATAAATATACTGCAGTATATATGAATAGGCCAAAAAGGTAACTGGTTATTGGTGGTGTATAGTGGCCAACATTAGCAAAACAAGCCGCCTGATGTAGAAATGGAAGGAGGAGGCTCCGGGTGCAATATGGAGATATCGTTCCAATAGCCGGAGTTCGGCGCCGGCAGTGTCTTCCTTGGCCGACTTGCAAAATTGTAATCGAGAATGAAGTCACAGAGGGCCAGTAATTATTACCTTATGTTGTGGCTCCAGCCAGTAGTCTAAGTCCCGACAGGACTCCACCGGCGTTACCGCTGGCCGGCAAGCTCAGTCGGCGCCAGCGTGTGGAGTCAGCTGTGGTGAGTAAACAAAAGCCACGTGTTAGTTACATCCAATGAGTGCACTCAGATATCGGATCTTGCAGGGAGGATGAATTCAAAAGATAACTTGTTTGAAGTGGTTTGCACAGCGAAATGGTAATAAAATTAGCCAAGTATGTGCAGAGTTCATCAGATATACACCTCAACGCGTTTCTCTACGTATGTCGTAGATGGAACGGGACGGGAGGGATAAGTAAAAGGAATAGCCGCTTGGCTCTGGTGGCATGTAACACATACCAAGAAAGGCTAGAGGAACTAAACATGTATAGCTTGAAGCAGAGAAGGGAGAGGGGGGGATATTCCATGAGAACTAGATTAGCACAAACAAACATACAGTGGGCAGTGAACGGTGCGGTGTGAAAGATCTATAGTTTAATACCATCTGTAGTCTAAAAACAATAAATTAAATAAATAAATACAGCAAAGAAACAGGAAAAAAAAAGGAAAAAAAGAAAACAAAAAATCGAGTATAAGCATTAATTAGCATTTAAAGTAAAAAATAAAAAAATAAAAAATGAAACATAAAAAATATGACACAATAATTAAAATAAAGAATCATAGAGGGTACACAGACCACTGACCAGGGTATAATGCTCCGTCAGTGGACTTAATACCTTATAAGTTTTGTTTCGTTTTTTTCCTTTTTTTTTTCCTGTTTCTTTGCTGTATTTATTTATTTATTGTTTTTAGACTACAGATGGTATTCAACTATAGATCTTTTCAAGCACACCGTTCACTGCCCACTGTATGTTTGTTTGTGCTAATCTAGTTCTCATGGAATATCCCCCCCTCTCCCTTCTCTGCTTCAAGCTATACATGTTTAGTTCCTCTAGCCTTTCTTGGTATGTGTTACATGCCACCAGAGCCAAGCGGCTATTCCTTTTACTTATCCCTCCCGTCCCGTTCCATCTTCACATGCCGATTGCAGCATGTAAACAAAAGCTCTTTGGGAACCACCGCGGCTTTAGTCGGGCATGCGCCCCACCTCCCTGCGTCTCTGCTTTATAGGAACGTCTCCCATGATTGGAAGACATTCTAGTGCATGTAGGGGCTGGAGGGCTGCTAGCCTATCAGGGGCTAGCAGCTCCTATATCAGTCTGGCACTGGCAGTTTGTCAGCGCCGGTTATAGAGTCTGTATCGTTCAGTTCTGTGATCTGTCCCCTATTGTGTGCCTAGTGCCTTGTGCCTAGTGAATTGATCTCTGAGTGCCTTGCTTCTCCTGCCTTGTTCCTTTCTGTGCTTCTCCAGTGTCACCTGCCCTCCATCTCTCTCTCTCTCTCTCTCTCTCTCTCTCTCTCTCTCTTGCTCCCTCTCAGTGTTCCCTGTCTCTTCCTGTGTGATTGTTTCTTTCTCCCGTTCTGGGGGGGGGTCCCCCTTTGTTCTGGTTGTGAGCTGTGAGAGCCCTTGTCGGTCCTGTCTGTCTAGTCCAGTTCTGGATCCCAGTCTCTGTCCTGTTTGGTGTTCATTGTGGTTTGTCACAGGTCAGCCCCTGCTGACCTTGTCTCTTCCCACTTTTCTGCTCTGTCTGTTCCTTCCGCTTCACCTCCATCTTGGTTTCCTTCTTCTTCTCCCGGGTGTTGCTTCTGGGGACCCCGACCTGCAAGGCATCTTGCAACCCAGATTATCCTCACCATCAGGGGCTCTAGCAAAGACCAGACTCTAGTTAGACTCCGCACCCTGGTTGCTGCCTTTGTCTCGTAACAGTATGTATTGTGGCACAGGCCATGGACCATTTTAGTTGCTCTTCTGTGCACAGTCTATAATATATTTATCTCTTTCTGGAGATATGGCCTCCAGAACTGAACACAGTATTCCAGGTGAGGTCATGCCAACGATCTATAAAGGGGCATCACTACTTCTCTCTTTCTGCTACTAGTTCCTCCCTATGCAACCAAGCATCTGACTTGCCTTTCTCATTGCTTTGTTACATTGCTTGGCTACCTTTAAGTCACATGAAATAATGATTGCTATATCCCTTTCCTCCTCAGTAGTTTCTAATGGAGTGCCATTAATGATATATTGAGCTTTTGGGTTTTTTGTGTCCCAAGTGCATGATTTTGCACTTTTTGGCATTAAACTGCAGTTGCCACACTCTTGACCATTTATCCAGTCTACCTAGATCATCATTTTGTGTACCCCTCCTGGCGTGTCTACCCTGTTACATATTTTTGTGTCATCTGCAAAAAAGCATATTTTCCCCTAGATACCAGACAATATCACCTATAAAGATATTAAATAGCATTGGTCCAAGTACAAAACACTGGGGTATTCCACTGGTTACCTTACCATCCCCAGAAAGGATTCCATTTACTACAACCCTCTGTTATCTATTCTGTACCCAAGATCGTATCCATGCAACTATCTTTAAGTCCAATCCCAAAGGCTCCAGCTTATTTAACAGTCTGTGATGTGGCACAGTGTCAAAAGCCTTGCTAAAATCTACATAAGCTATGTTTACAATTCCCCCTTGTCACAAAACGCAGGACTTGTCAGTGGCTCTCTCCAGGGGTGCCCACTCTCCGCCTCTAGGGAGGTGCCACTCTCAGTAGTGGCAGCTCCATCCATGATGTCCAAAGAAGATTGGTATTAAGGTTAAATAAGGTATCCGTTATGGCGCTTCCCTAATGAATTGAACATGGTCAAGAAAATTGAAATCAGCCAGCGTACACAATTCATTCTGTGGCAAGACTAAGATGAAGAGAAGGGCTGCTGGAATCTGGTACTGTGATTTTTTTCATGAAAGTTATAGACAGTGGAGCCTGAACTTACAATACAACCTTTGCTGTCACAGTGAAGACTATAGAACTGAAAGACCAGTAGATGGATCCTCTTTGTGAAAATATTCTATCTGCTTTGTTTGGACTGTTCTTTTATAAAGGATGTCTTGTAAATTGTAAAATAGTGAAACCAGAATTAGAATTGAGAGGTGAAGTTTCTTAACTAAACTCTACTTTATGCAGTATTTGAGTTCTATGCATAGATGTGGGTCCCCACTTAGCATGGCCCTATTTCTATAGGGCCGTTCTCTCCCAGCCAGTTCCAAAGTTCGAAGAGGCATAGCATTCAATCCCCGGAGCACCAAGCATGGTTTTCCGAAAGATAAGTGTAAAAACTAACCCAACCCTTTCCCATTCTAAGCCTAAACATCCCCTTCCATTACCCTAACCCTAACCCTCCCTCTCCCTTCCCCACAGCCTGACCCTAACCCTCCTTTCCCTGCAGCCTGACCGTAACCTTCCCTTCTCCCTAGCCTGACCCTAACCCTCCCTACTCTATAGCCTAACCCTAAGACCCCCTTCCCCACAGCCTGATTCTAACCTTCCCCTTCTATGGCCCTAACCCTCCCTTCCTAAGAGCCTAACCCCAGGAAAGTAGCGAGGGTGGTCTGGTGGAGCTTGTGCTTCGGGCACTAGCAGACCAAAGGGTTGATGCAGTGCACAGCCAAGTGCCATCTTCAGATCTCGAATATACTAGTGTTACAAGTGGGATAATATTAGGGGTCTGGAATGGCACACAATATAATGTACAAGTGTGGGGAAATCATGGGTCTGGAGATAATATTATAATATATGTGGGGTATATTAGGGGTCTAGGAATGGTACACTATATACTTTATATAGCGTGCCATTCCCAAACCCTAATATAAACAACATTTTATAGCATTAGAAAACAAGAAGCTAGACGGCGCTTCCACCAAAAGGTATCCTGCAGCGCAAAAGAAAGCAGGCACCCACCTGCAAGTGAAAGAATAAAAAGCAAAATATCTTGTGGAGCAGTGGAACCAACAATATAAATTAATTAGAAATGGATAAACCACAATTAAAGTTAGATAGTGAATATATTAAATACTAATATGCAAATTCAAAAAAGGAGAAACACATGAAAAAAAGGAAAAAAAAGAAAAAAAAGGGGGAGGACTTGCTGCGAGGGCTGAATACTATCAACGCTGGTAAGTACAACAAAGATTTAATAAGATAAAAAGCATTAAAGAATTAAACATGACATAAAAACAACAAAAAAAACAAAAAAAAGCTACTAAGGCACAGATCAACATAGGCACAGCCTAAACATATTCGGTACAGAAAAATTCTGCATAAAATGAGCACACAAGTGTCTGGTAGACCCAAAAATCTCTAGGAAATAATCGGTAATATTATGGGGAAATCCCCCGCCGCACGACAGGCAGACCCCTATTAATAGCACAGTCCAGGAGAAATAGACAATGGAAGTGCCTCAGTTAATTGAAAAGTTCAATCCAAAAAGGCAACGTTCATAGCGATCACCAAACCAGTTTGCAGATAGTTCAGGTAATAATGGCATATGGATTATGGCCGTTTACTCATATTCAATAACGGTGTAGCAACCTGATGATAATATGTAGACCAAGCCGGTCCAATAAGTACAAATTAGCACTCGTAGACGTATGTCCACAGTTTTGGTCACAGTTGTGAAACAGTAACAGTCCTCCGTAGCTTAGTGCACTGGCCGATATTTGGCCTGATGTCTCCCGTGGACTGCGGGCGTCCCAGCATCTACACGTGCACAGAGAGAGGAGGCAGGCCGTGGGTGGGTAAGTCCGGCACCAAATAGAGAATAGAGTAATGCGGACGTCAATCAGAGTATGTTGGATAAGACACTGATATGCGATCAGGTGAGAGCCCAAGTAGCTTGTGAATCTGCAACGCGTTTCGTGCCTGCACAGCACTTTCTCAAGCAGTAGAACGCCCCTGTCCAGTCATCAGAATTTCAAGGGGCAGAACCCCATCTATTGGTTGGACAATCATGAGCAATCCTATGATAATAAAGGACTGGAGTGAAAAGGGACAAATAAACTAAAATGACAGCACAATAAAATGAAAAAGTATAAAAAATAAAAAATATATATGCACAAACATACGGCAAAATAATAAATACCAGCGTTGAAATAAATACATTAATGGATACAGAATGATAAATAAATAATAACTGTAACAGAAACAGTGAAGAATACAACACTTCACAGCATCAGACTGAGAAATCTTTAAACAGATAGGTGTATACCCATTCCGATAGGTTAACAAATACAGATGTTAAGTGACTTTGGAAATAATAATATTAAATATAGGGAATTATTACTAGATGGGCACATGACCTGCTCAAATACCAACAGAGATATTACCAAAGTGAAAAATAAAAAATAAAATACTGTAAAATCAATAAGAAGATAAATATGGCATTAGTGATAATATTAATAATATTAAAATTAATTAAAGTGAAAACATATCATAACACCTGACAGGAAATATACGTATATAAAGAGCAACCAGATATATGGAGGAAATTAATAAAAAGGAGAAAACAGGCATGAAGAGGTTATAATAGATACTGAAATGTTGCTAAATAAGAAATAGCATATTTAATGTGACTATAAGCAAATAGACTACCAAACAGTGTCATATGAGATGGGAAAACCAAGTAGTAATAGGGAGTAGTACCAGGAAATGTAGAATAGATTAAAAACCAAGGGAAGTGAATTCAAGTGCCTCATTTAATCCATTGGGCATGAGTGTCTGCAGCTGAAAAATCCATTTAATCTCTGCCCGACACAACATATGGAACCTATTGCCGCCTCTAGACGAGGGAGCAATTGTATCAATGATAAAGATCCTTAGGCCCACAGGATCTCCATCGTGTACCATGTTAAAGTGTCTAGAGAGGTAGATCTATTAATAATGTTCCGACGATGCTCCCTAACCCTTTCCTTCAGTGTCCGTGTCGTCCGACCCACATACTGTAGGGAACACGGGCACTGAAGGAGATAGATGACAAAATTAGAGTCACAATTTGTAAAGTTCCTAATTGGAAATAGTTTTTTTGTGACAGAAGAGGCAAAAGAAGTGGAACGATGTGCAATAAGATCACAAGTCAGGCATCTTGATTTCCCACATTTAAAACAACCAGGAGGTCTCTGGATCAACCAATCGCTGTTCTGAGGGTGAGGGGTAGCGGGTACTACTTTAAGTTCACTAGGGGCAAGAAGATTTTTGAGATTCTGGTTCCTTTTAAAGATGACCCCTGGTTTATCCCCTAAAACCCTGTTCAAAATTGGGTCACTCTTGAGAATATGAAAATGTTTGTTAATGATATTCTTAATGGAGTTCGATTTATTGTTAAATTTAGAGATGAATGACACCGACTTATCATCACCAGAGAGATGGTTATTTAACACTTTGGAGTCTTGACGAGTTCCAAGTGATAAAAAACGGGATCTATCCATAGTAGCTACCTCATTAAAGGATTGTTGAAGGAGCTCATATGGACAGCCCCTGGATCTGAAGCAGTCCAAGAGGTCCTGGGACTGGGAGCGGAAAACAGCATCAGACAAACAATTCCGTTTAAGGCGACACAATTGCCCCTTGGGGATATGATTCACCCAGGGGCGATAATGGCCGCTTTTGAAATGTAAAAAATTATTTACATCCACGGGCTTAATAAAAGTTTTGGACTGCACCGTGGAATCCTTGACATACAGGGTTAGATCGAGGAAATTGATGGTGGAGTCACTCCAGTTCAAAGTAAATGATAAATTAAAAGAATTAGTATTAAGAAATTGAACGAAATCAAAAATGGAAAAGAAACGAATGTCCCAAACAAAAAACAAATCGTCAATGTACCTCCCATAGAGCACCAGACTCGCTCCGAACGGCCCACCCCAGATGTATTCATGCTCGAACTTGCCCATGTATAGAATGTATTTTATAGTATTATAATGTGTAATGGAGAGGGGGGTGGTAGGATGAGACATGTGCAATGTAAAGGAGACAGGGAGGGAGATGGTAAATGTAAGGGGGCAAGAAGGCAATATGTCAAGGGGGAGGAGACCGAAAGGCAGACGTGTTAACAGAGGAAGAGAAATATTTAATGGGGATTGGGGAGATGTGTAATGGCGGCTATCTTCATATTCTCCACAGACTTTCAGTGCGGTAAGAATCAACATGAGGCAGGAAGAGAATTACCCAACAGTCATTATCAATTAAAGTAAAAACAACACTTCCTTTTAGTCAACAAATGTTGAGATACATGCTCTCTCTACAGCGAAAATAAAAAAAATAAAAAATAATCATCTAAAATGGCTGCCTTTCAAAATAGAGACAGCCGAAAAGGAACTTTCGGCTGTCTCTATTTTTAAAAGTGGACCGACAATCCGGGGACTTCCACCACTATGCACAATAGTGGTGGAACAGCACAGGCGGGGGGTGCACAGTACCGTTTTTTAACAGTCTGTACCGACAGAAGAGGCTGTACCGACTTGTACCGATAATGGCACAGTCGGTGGTCAGCCATACTTACCTAGGATCCTCTGCGGTCTGTTTAGCGCCTGGCACTTTCTTTCTGTTTAGACCGCAGCAGAGCCGCCGGAGAAAGTGTCAGGCGCTAGGATCCTCTGCGGTCTGGTCTGTCTGTGCACTGACGCTGACGGGATGACGTCAGCTCCAGTGTGAGGAGTCCTACTCTGCAAGAGCACGCGGCAGGTAAGTATTCTCTACACTAAAGAATTTTCTTTCTTAATTCTTATTTTTTTTTTTTTTTATAATTAGGAGGCAGGAGAGACAGTGGGAATATTGAGGGGACGCAGTGACATGATGATTTTTGATAGTAAGCTCATATAACAAGGTGCAAAATAAATAGATTAAAGCTCCGCCCCTTCTCTGGACAAGACACACACCCTTCATGGACACGCCCCCCAGGTGTACCGATTTTTAAGTAAAAAATGTTGGAGGGTATGCGATAAGCTGAAAAGCATCGTGCTTTGTGAGGAAACGGGTCCCAGACATATTACTTTTTTATCCCTGTCATGCTTGGACATTTATTATCCCATTCTTATCTGTGACCTCAGGGAAAGTATAAACTGTGTGTGTTATACTTTGCATTTACCATATGGAGTTTCTGTAGTTACAGTAGTGTGTTATGTAGTTATTATATGTTATATGTAGGGTGTAATGTGTGATGTGTGTTATATTAAAGGTAAGCCTGATAACAGGATATTGATGAGGGTAGGATTGATCCATTGATCCTCCCCCTGTACAGGACATCCATATATGGCCATAGATCCCTGGCTACAGAGGACAGGAAGAGACCAGGGGGGGGACTCTTTGTCCCCCTCCTCCCTCTACAGGAAACCAGAGGTGTGTGACATCACAAAAGCTTGGAAGGGGTTAAGTCTGGAAGTGGCTGCTTCTTATCACACATCTACTCAAGGCCAAGGGTTATCGGCATCAAAGACCTTTCACTAGCCCTGAGCTAGACTTTGTGGGGCAAAAACAGCAGGGAGTCCCCTAGTGTGCATAGGGACTGGACAGTGTCTTAGACATTGATGGACAGCTGTCCCCTAGCTATTGATTAGCCAATCACATGCCAACTCACCTGTCACATGTCTGTAAGGGGGGGTCCTGAGTAAAAAGGGTGAGCAGGGGATAGGGAGGGAGATTGAAGTTGGAGCTGAACTGTGGATCTGTGGACCTCGGTGTTGGAGTGGAACAGCTCATACCAGGTCCTGTCTGCTGCATCTGAAGTTCTGGCTGCAAGAGTTTGGGCTCTTTCCAGAACTTTAAGCTGAGCTGCTGTAACCAAGACCCCCTCATCAGAGAGACCCTCAGATGACCGAGGATTACATTTACTAATCATTGTACCTGTGGACCTTTACAATTTGAACTTTAAAGATTTGCTGGCATATTTTGGACTTATCTTTGTGCTATTATTCATCCTGGCTCTGTGAGGACTGTTAACTTTTTCATATATAATAAAGATACAACTGTATCTACGCTATTGCTCTGCCTGTGTGATGGTCAACAGGGAGGACAGCGAGGGGTGCGCAGTGGTAGTGTGGCCGCTGGTGACCCATGTCTTCATATGCTTAATAACCAATGCTCTAATACATGAGAGAATGTGGGTATGGGGAATACATCTACTGCTATATGCCCGTGGGCCATGCACCGAGTGTAGGCGTCTAGATAAAACCTCGGGTAATTCTAGAGTAGTCAGTATAAGTACCTATCAGAGGGGGTGGTTGAAAGGGCACTCCCATCCATGAAAGGGTCTAGGGTAATCTGGAACTTGGTACGAGGGGGAGCTATATTAAGTACATCGGCTATGTGGGGTGAGAGCAAGGTAATCCCAAGGGTGAAAAGTCAAAACTCGGACTACAAGAGTTTATGTCAACTGCTGTGTTGAGAGATACTTCAACCTTCTCCAGTTGCCATTGACTCAGATGATATGCGTGGCCTCTGTCATCTACGCCTGGCAGGTTGCCACACCTGGGTGTAGGTGGACCCTCAGAGGCATAAGGACCGATGGGATGGTGCCACTCAGGTAAGGTGTCACATTTGGAAGTTCTAGTGTGTCACAAAAGAGTTGTAGGTCCTTTGGTTCTCACAGAATGGAAGACTTTCCAGCATGTGAGGCTTGGAGACTGAAGGGGAAGCCCCAGCGGTATTTAATGTTTTGTGCTTGTAGCCTCTCTGTGAGGGGGCGCAGAGTTCGACGTTGCTGTAAGTTGTACCATGATAGGTCTTGAAAAATTTGTATTGGGTGGTTCTCAAAGTCAATGTGGTCATGACGTCTAGCACTTTGCAGAATAGGCTCCTTTACTGTATAATGGTGGAGACGACAAATTACATCTCGTGGGCAGTCAGGCTGAGAACTTCTAG
This sequence comes from Limnodynastes dumerilii, assembly GCA_011038615.1. Taxonomy (NCBI): domain Eukaryota; kingdom Metazoa; phylum Chordata; class Amphibia; order Anura; family Limnodynastidae; genus Limnodynastes; species Limnodynastes dumerilii. The sequence goes on along the minus strand of WWET01003174.1, from coordinate 54,849 downwards.
GGCGAAGGGCATAATGAGCTCTATTGAATTTTATGATGTTGTCAACATGTGCATCTATCACGCTATTAAAAATTCTCGTGAGGGCATCTTCTAGACCTGTTGCAGGAATGTCCTCTGGGAGACCTCATATACCGAGGTTGTTTCTCCTTCCTCTGTTATCTAGGTCTTCTAGATGGGCATGCATTTCTCTCAGGGCTGTTGCATGGACAGTCAGACTGTGGAGCTAAGGAGCTGTATGTCTTCCCCTTGTATTTCTTGTTGAGTTTCAACTTGGGCCACTCTGGAGGTCACCCGGGTGACTTCTTCAGAAAGATCTGCTGTTTGAGAAGACATTCTGTCCAAAAGCCGGGATTCAAGGTCTTGTATATCATGCTTTGTGGGAATAGAGTCCAGCTTGCACATGATGGTGCTGAAGTCATGAGTAGATGCGGAGGCCTGTTTGCAGCCGGGAGAAGATGGAGGAGTGTTCACCATTTCTGGTGTTAGATCAGAGGGCGTCAGAGAGTCCATAATAGAAGCAGATGAGTTTGCAGTCCTTAGGTAGTAGAGAAGGTCTCATTTAGGCGTAGAAGGTCTAGGTGGGGCTGACGCTTTCTTGCTGGAGATTTTCTTTCTCATCCCAGGACAGTAGTCTAGAGTAAGGAGCAAAGTAGTCATAGATATGAGTTCACAGTCCATGTGAGCAATTAGAGGAGAGGAGCAGGCTGGGGCCCCCTCAGGACCGCATTTCCCCAGTGGTGGGGAGGAAGGGTTTACACGGATTGGGTCATAGCACTCTGCCATTGTGGGGTGGACATGTATATGAGTATAGGCACTAGACATAGTGTATACTTAGGCCTGCATTTGGTGGTATTCATCAGAGGATCCGCTAGGTTTAAATTTGTTACAATGGGCCACATCCAGAGCTACATACACAAGCGATTTTACTAGCCACTAACATAAAATCACACATTAGTACTTACTGCGCATGCGTGCCGCAGATGTTACGCCACATAACTCAGAGCATAAGGGCCAGTCACATAACAACAGCGTAACTACGGACGAAGGGCCTGCCAGCCATATGACACCCATAATTATGCTTCGGAGGCGTATGAGGCATTTAAATGGTACAGTATGGGCGTGCTCCTACAGGATAGTGACCTATCCCAGGTCATTGACACCAGACCACAGGTTATTTATAAGAAAGCCCCCAATATCAAAAATGTTTTGGTCAGATACAGTTTTGCTCCACCCATACCCAGAAGTTCCATTCGAAACAAAGGTTTCTATAGGTGTGGCATGTGTAATATGTGCAAGAATACTCCCACAACATCTGTCAAAAAGGTGGAGACATTTATTTCTAATATCAATAGGAAGGAATTCAGAATCAATGAATTTATTACCTGCAATTCCCATCACTGTGTATACCTCCTGGAGTGTGACTGCGGCAAGCAGTATGTGGGACGTACCTCCCGACCTCTTAGAGTCCGATGGAGTGAGCACCTTCGGAACATTAGGAAAGGGGTAGCCACACACTCCGTGTCCGCCCATTTCAGTCAGGTACATCATTGCAATCCTCGATCCATTCGATCTTGTATAGGGATAAGACAGCTGAAGGAGAATTGGAGAAAGCATGACATCTCCGCTAGGCTAGCTAGGACGGAGATGGAACTCATTTTTGCACTCGACTCCTTAGATCCCCAGGGTTTGCACTCGACTCCTGAGATCGCCAGTGTCTGAATTTGGATTTTGAGTTGAAATGGTTCCTTTGAACCATATCCAGTGGTTGTCCACAGTCATACCAGCTGGGGAACACCCGAACCCGTCAGATCTTGGAAGTTAAGCAGGCTGAGGCTTGATTAGTACCTGGTTGGGAGACTGCCAGGGAATATCAGGTACTGTGGTTTTGCCACTGGACCTATTCCTCATTCCAGTTCAACCTTATGTCTGGGAAGTTGAGCCCCCCGTCCCCTTCTCCTCCCTCCCTCGGTGGCATTTTGTCCCTCTACAACATCGGATGGACACTTTGCATTATGTATCTTCCCTATTTTAGTATTCAAGTGGGATTGGTACCCACTCATAGTTTGAACTGTATCAGTCATCTATTATCCCGATCAATATTGTCGTGTATGCACATTTAAGAATTCCTTTCATCTGCGATTAGCCTTTATATGACATTAACACTAATGTATATAGCAACCATGGGCCTGATCCAGCGCTACGAAAATTCGCAACGACGGGCGAATGCGAACGTTCGCTCGTCGTATCAACCTACACGCCCCTAGCACTCCCATAGTAAAGTCCCTGCTTACGGCGGCTATACCCTACACTGCGTACGACCGTCGGCCGTACGAAAATTCGCAGAGAATACGCTGAAAAAATACGCTTAGCACGCCCATACTGTACAATTTAAATGGCTACCCCCGCCTCCCAGTAGTAAAACGGGCGCCCAGCCGACCATCGTAAAAAAAATACGCCCAGCGAGCGAAAAATACGCTAACGATACGCCCGCTATTCGCTCATGACGCTCAGGCGACCGGAAGCTGTCATACTGGGCATGAGCATTGCGAATTTCTGGGTACGACCGTCGCCCGTACGAAAATTCGCAGAAAATACGCTGAGCGTACGGGCTTAGCACGCCCATACTGTACAATTTAAATGGCTATCCCCGCCTCCCTGTAGTAAAACGGGCGCCCAGCCGACCATCGTAAAGAACGCACGCCCCGCGAGCGAAAAATACGCTCACAATACGCCCGCTATTCGCTCAGGACGCCCGGGCGACCGGAAGCTGTCATACTGGGCATGCGCGTTGCGAATTTTTTCCCGAATTTTCGCATACGCTCGTCGTACGCTCGCTTGCGGTCGTTGCTCTGGATCAGGCCCATTAACACTAATGTATATAGCAACCATATCTCAGATTGTAAGAGACTTTTGTCATCTAGACAGCAATTTATTGCTTATTTCTTTAATTGTGTATGTATTTGATTGGCATTCTTGTGTGACCTATTTTTAGATATGTGTTATGTAGATGCAGTCATTTACCCTAATTTGTAAACTGCAATAATACCTTTAGATATCCTATAAAGGCTACAAGTGTGTCATTTTTTAGAAATAGTTATTTATTTATTTATTCTTAGAAATATATTATGCATTTATTTGCATATATCTGATATGTATCATAAATGGACCGTCCTATCTACATTTTTATCTCTATTGCTGGTTTAGGATGATCAACGATTAGAGGTGCCGTCTGCTGTATTATGAGGACGTTTCTGATTAAGATCCGCCCACTTCATCCTGGATAAATAGCCAGCCCCTCTCCTACCTCTACATTCTTCAGATTGAGAAAGGGACCTGCATAGGTTCTGAAACGTGTCGCTGGTCTCCTAGGTTACTCCTGCACACGCCCGTTTCCTCCTGTCGTCCTTCCTTTCCATCGTCTGGCTTCCCGGGTTACAGCCTCAGGATACAGAGGGAAGTACGGCACGTGTGCCGAGAACTCTTTTGTTTATTTATATGCATGATTTGCACTCCTGTTTTTATGTCATTCATTTGAATCTTTCATATGTTTAGTTGGAATAAATTTTGTTATATTTTTATATATCATTTGTCGCTTTCTGAGGCAATTACCTGACGGAGAAGAACGTGATAAAGAAAACAGAGGGCCCGTGCTAAACAAGGCTCCAAACTTTTTGGTTTATTGGACACTAAGGACTTTATGAACTAAGCATTTGCACTTTCCGTACATCCTTTAGAGTTTGAAAGGACTCGTTCTGTTATTACATTATTTCCTGCTGCAGAGGATACTCCTTTGATTATATTGGATATATCACAGGTTGTTCAAGCAATTGGCGATTGCACACATTCTGACAGCCCATCCTACATATTTTGCTTGCCATTTACTGGCTTTCTCCTTGCGTTTACTCATTTATTTATTTATTTATGTATCCTACCGATTTTAGATTTTTATCTCTCATTAAGTATATTTATATATTTACTTTGGGAAACTTCTTTTGTGAGTGGATATAATTTATTGCCCCCTGCATTTCATTTAGACCCAGATCTTATAGGTTTTATCAACTTTATTTATTCATTTATTCATATCATCTATCTATCAAGGTTTTTATTTATTTATTATATATATTTATTTATATCCTATATTTACACTAGCATTGTCCATATCCACCACATCCCATACACAGCGCTTTTCTGTGTCCCTAAAACACATTTTTTATACATTCTTATTTAGAGGGCATAGTAGATTCCCTCTTTGGGTACACAGAGCTGCTGCAGTGTAGGCGCTGCTACTCTTTTCCCAGAGCATAAGGGCCAGTCACATAACAACAGCGTAACTACGGACGAAGGGCCTGCCAGCCATATGACTCCCATAATTATGCTTCGGAGGCGGATGAGGCATTTAAATGGTACAGTATGGGTGTGCTTAGGCTCGTAACTAAGCAAAGCCTAAATGTACGTCAGTTCTTACACTGTATAAAGTTAAGGTAGGGTTCGGTAGGCGTAAAACAGCCAAAGTACGTACATGCAAGGAGAGTGCCTAGGGGAGTGCTTAAAAGGTATGCTAGCACTAATATGCTACACTATGTAACGTATCCAGCACGTAGGTCTGGATCTACCCCAATATGCTAACACGTTCAATGGCTCAGTTAGGCTTCACAGAACTAACATATAATTGAGTAGTTGCAATTTATAGTGTAGCCAGTAGGTGGAGCTCCTGTATAGTAAATGGACTAAGCCATCCAATGTCTGTGGTTAATGGACAAATGCAGCTGCAGCCAAACGGAGTGTTTTAAAAAAGTGAAGCTGCTATGTTTAGAATCCCAGGACCCCAGATAGGGCACCTGCAGTCTGTCTGTCCAGGTAGAGCGGGCAATCTTGAGCTGGGCAGCACAGGTGGGAGGAGTGGAAAAGCACTAGGCACTATGCAAGTAGTAGGTGTAAGAGGGCATCTGTACTGCAGCAAGGACTGGAGTGATGGATATCCTACCTGAGTTTAAGGAATGGAATGGAGCTCTCTCCTGGACAGAGCTTGGAGGGCAGGGATGTGATGGTGAGCCAGCAGTTCGTGGGGGACAGCCCACAGTGTTAATCCCTCAGGTTGAGAGAAGGGGGGAGTGAAGCTGGAAAGGGGGGGCCTGGTATTGCACCGCACCACAGGGGAAGCCTGGGGAGCGGTTTCTATGGTCTGGTGGGCACCTTGCTCTGTTGTGGCATGCTTTGGTGGCCCTTGTATGTTTTTTCCCCTCAGGCAGTCAGCCAGCACACAGGGGGGGTCTCCAGATGCGGCACCGATCAGTTTCACGTGCCGCATGGGAGTAAAGATGGCAGCCGTCTCCTCGCTCCTGGGGACAGCCGCACCTGGATCCAGTTTCCCCTGCAAGGAGCAAGACCTGAGGACTGAAGTTGATGAGGAGTCCTCTCCGCTGAGGACCTCATCCAGGGAGTCCACCAAGGGACTGAGGAGCTGAGAGGCCACGGGGCCCGGTGGCATAAAGGTGAGTACACCTTCCCTGGGACCACAGGCTCTGAGTGGTGAGAGAGAGCTCTGAGAGAGGTTGGACGGCTGGTTGGGGATTGGGACCCCAACCATATACGCGCGCACATAGCAAGACATCTCCCATGACACTCCCCTAGCATGGACGGGTTTTCGATGACTTACGCTTCCACAGGGCACCCTTAACTGTATGTGTGTACTTACGTGCGTATGTTACTTCCGTACGTGCATACATGACTAACCACACCCTCAAAAGCTCATTTAAATGCCCCCTCTTCACGTAACTTCACACGTATGGAAGACAACCACGGCCCTCCGTACATATGTCCCTAATTGCGATTCAGAAGTCCGTGTGTAATGGACTTCCGTGCCTAAGTCCTATGTAACGTGCGTGTAAAAAGTTACTAGGCATGCGCAGTTAATCTGCTCCTATACGCACAGAAAACCACGCAAAATCGTATCTGTGAATACGGTCCCTCTTCTTCATCTGGTGGCTAATTTAGCCAGTACCCCCAGGTGTCTCAGTAACACTCTGAATCCTCATAACAGGTCTTATTTCGTAGCCCTGATTGGGTAGATACCTCTTAAGACAACTTGTAAGACTCCTTTATTTTTTTTCTCAGTCGCTGGAGATACTTTTCCCTGAGTTTGGGGTGTTGTTAATTCCAAAGCATAAATCAAATGGCAAACATGTTTTATAAGGTGAGTATCCTATGGACTCATTTTTAGTACAATTATCGGCGTTTACTAATCGACTGACATGTCTGCTCCAATGTGCCTTTCTAGCAGTCCTCAAAGTGGCCATCATATTGCGACGGGTCCGGTATTTCTTATAATCACTTAAATTACTATATATCAGCATACTGACCTTAAACCTACATCCAAATTCAACCCAACACATAAAAAGAGCCAATACATCAAATTCTGTGAGAAACTGGTGGAAAACAACTTGGATAAACTGTTAGGACACCGCCCCAAACCACAGCATCTAAAAAGTTGAAATTTAAATAGGACAGAGAGAGTAGCACTCAAGGAATTGAAAGAGGACCAATCCATAGTGATTAAACCAGCAGACAAGGGGGGGGTATCGTCATTATGGACAGAGCAGACTATGATGAAGAATCACACAGACTATTGGGAGATGAAACAACTTACATTAAACTTCAGACCCCACAGGCGATATTTCCTACCCAAGATCCACAAGACAGCAGTAAACCCCCAGGCCAACCAATCAAGGTATCTAGTCCCCCACTTTCAATCTCTCACAGTACCATGTACATTAAAATTCTTGGTAAGATATCATGGGAGGAAGATTTTTGGTTGGCCTCCAATGACGTCACCTCCCCTGTACTGTCATAGACCATCAAAAGGGACTAGACAGCATAAATCTAATTTTATCCAGTGACAAGTCATTACACTCCAACCAAAGGATTCATACTACAAAACAACTATTTCTGGCACGACAACACTTCCTATCTCTAATGCCAAGGCACCACCATGGGCACACAGTTCGCTCCAAGTTATGAGAACCTATTTTTGAGCCAGTGAGAAGAAAATTACCTCAGGCCTAGCGCCGGCCTATGGGACACACTGCGAGATTAGCTCACTCGCAGTGTGTCATTTGACTGGCACTGTCCGACTTAACACTGAGGGGAGGATGCCGCCCTGCGCTGCAGTTTCTCTCAGATGCAGAGAGTAAGGTAAGAGGAATTTATTCTTTATTTTCCTGGAGGGGGGCGCCATTCGGGCATTTGCCCTGGGCGCCATTTGGGATAATTACGCCCCTGGTCAGGCCATGTATTATTTATTAGTATGGTGCATGATTTCTTAATTTAGATATGTTAGGCCATGTAATATTGATTAGTATGGGGCAGTAATTATTTATTTAGATATGTGGGGCATGTGGTATTGATTATTATGGGGCATGATTTCATTATTAGTATGTATTGGTCATGTGTTATTTATTTTGATGTATCGGGGCAGTAATTCTTTATTCTTATTTATCGGAGCAGTAATTCTTTATTCTTATTTATCAGGGTAGTAATTCTTTATTCTTATTTATCGGTGCAGTAATTCATTATTCTTATTTATCAGGGCAGTAATTCTTCATTATTATGTATAGGTGCAGTAATTCTTTATTCTTATTTATTGGGGCAGTAATTGTTTATTATTATGTATAGGTGCAGTCATTCTTTATTCTTATTTATCAGGGTAGTAAGTCTTTATTCTTATTTATTGGGGCAGTAATTCTTTATTATTATGTATTGGTGCAGTAATTCTTTATTCTTATTTATAGGGGCTGTAATTCTTGAATCTTATTTATCGGGGCAGTAATTCTTTAATATTATGTATAGGTGTAGTAATTCTTTATTATTATGTATCAGGGCAGTAATTCTTTATTACTATGTATAGGTGCAGTCAGGGCCGGTACTAGGGTGTTCGGCGCCCCCCTTGCAACCTTTAATTTTGCGCCCTTCTGTTTAAAATTTTGAATTTGACAACA
>WWET01003174.1:25174-37228 GCA_011038615.1 Limnodynastes dumerilii | reverse complement strand
GTGTGTGTGTGTGTGTGTGTGTGAGTGAGTGAGCGAGCGAGCGCGAGTGAGAGTGAGTGAGAGTGTGAGAGTGAGTGAGTGAGTATGTGTGTGTGTGTTAACATAGGGCCAGATTCAGACGTTCGTGCGTTTTCCGTACACACGCAGGTCTGGGAGTCTGCATGGAAGAGAAGAATCAAACCCCACTGCCATAACCCATCTTAAGTATTCCATGTAAGTACTTAATGTGCAAGCCTTTTGTGGAAGTTGAGGGACATTTGGACCTATGAATCCTGTCCCATAGTTATAAAAATATATCATCTTTTTCTATTTAAATCAAATTCTGCCATTTTATTCCCTCTTATGCCACCCTCTCTAATTGGTCTGACTGAGAAATGTCCTCAATCATGGCTTGTCGTATCAGTCTTCTGTCCTGATGGTGCCATTTGAGGAAATCTTGTCTCGGCTGATTTTGCAGCCTACAAACTGCTGGATGTCAGTTGTGATCCCTCTGTACATCTTTCCTTTCAAAATGCATCATTAAATGATAATCCCTCATGTGTTTGGATTCCCAACTTGCCCCTCATTAGCTTTTGCTCACTGCTCACCACTGCAAGGCTAAGCCGCTTCCCGTCCACTAGATTACAAGTCAGTAGCTGTTATCATAGCCTGCTGGAACCTGTAGCTCTCTCCTATTCCTAATCTACCTTCCCACTAAAAAACATAACTTCCCTTCAGAGGGACACAAACAGCTCTAGTCAGTGAAGCATTGGCAGTGTGTAAATACTTTATTGGCTTAAGTGCCCCACTCCAAACAAGACTTTACTGCAGCCAATGTGGCCCAAATCCTCCTAAACTGGAATGTACCACTCAGACGACCATCCTTAATCACACAAGGGACCTGATTCAGACTTAAGAAGAAGCTTAAAAATGAGGAGGGTTACACCTGGGCAAAACCATGTTGATTTCAGGGGGGAGTCAAGGTAATTGTATTCTTTGCATGCAGGGATATATCTATGAATTGTTTACTGCACACACATAGTGACCTGCTTTACTTTTAAACTATTATTTAGACTTGGGATAGGAAACATCACCTCTCAACTCTAATACTGTTTACAACAGATGAAATATGACTCCCCTGCAATCAACATGGTTTAGCCCAGGAGTAACTTTCCTCTCAAGACCTGATTCACAACCCCGAAATGTTTTACTTACGTGCCTATTTTTCCGATTCTAGCTACTACGCATGCGCAGAAAATATTTTACGCTATCTACGTAGCGTTTTGTTACATAGATTGTGTACATGCGGTCTTTAAAGACAGGAGAGTGAATCTTTAGGAGTGCATTATGTGGGTTACAATCAAGATTCAGTATAAACAATGCTGGACTATTGACCGGCGTTATTAGTCTGTCATCTTTATTCACATATAAATTATATTTACATAGATGTTTTTTTACCCACTGAAGCTAAAACGTTGTCTACATGTTTTGCCGTGCAAAGGACATTGGATTGATTGTAAAGACTTTAAATAGGGTCCATTGTACCAGAGTTGAAACTGATAAACCAGTGCTTAGAAATGACAAGTGCTGGGATTAGTAGCCACACAGGAGCTAGAGAGCTGTTGCTGTCAAGGCAAAATGTACACTGCTCAAAAAAATAAAGGGAACACAAACAACACAATGTAACTCCAAGTCAATCACACTTTTGTGTAATCAAACTGTCTACTTAGGAAGCAACTCTGATTGACAATCAATTTCACATGCTGTTTTGCAAATGGAATAGACAACAGGTGGAAATTATAGGCAATTAGTTAATGAATGCTGGCGGTGCTTTCACTCTAGTGGTAGCATGAGACGGAGTCTACAACCCACACAAGTGGCTCAGGTAGGGCAGCTCATCCAGGATGGCACATCAATGCGAGCTGTGGCAAGAAGGTTTGCTGTGTCTGTCAGCGTAGCATATACGCAATCGTTTCGATACGTAGATTACATACAATAGCTACTACGCATGCGCAGTAGCTACTGTTTATTCAACTACGTCCGTCTATGGAAGACGGACATAGTTCTGGATCCGGCCCAAAGTATTTAATAAGAATATTTTATTCATTCAGATCTAGGATGGGTTATTTTAGTGTTCCTTTTATTTTTTTGAGCAGTGTATATTTCCTGTATACGGGTGGACGAATGAGGTGCTAGGTATCATATATCTGCACGTCGTGCAATTTGGTCATCTAACACATCCTAAACGGGTGGTGACAGAGATTCTTTGTGAGATGTATATATATATATATATATATATATATATATGTGTGTATATATTCTTTTTTGATGGGGAATACTTTCTCCAAATTGCCGGGTGCGCTATGGGTTCCCCGGTATCACCTTCTTTTGCGAACGCTCACATGTGTACAGTTGAACAGCGTCTGTTTTTCAATAATTCAGATGTACAAGATCACATCCTGTTACTTAGAAGATATATAGATGACCTACTCATCATTTGGCAAGGGTCAGAGGCGCAGTTCCGGGCGGCAATGGAGGTGATCAACACAATGGATCCAGATATCAAATTCACATTCACTATGGATCCAGATATCAAATTTACATTTACTTGTCACACCACAGTGATTAATTATTTGGATGTGAAAATTTGTCTACAGGACGGGGTATTGTGCACCACGATTCATGAAAAAGAAACTGACAGAAACACTATCTTGCTGGCATCAAGTCACCATCCAGTTTCCCTAGTCCGTGGTTTGCCGTTTTCACAGTTTATAAGGGTATGTCGGATTAATAGCAATGAAGTGACCCGTGACAAACAGCTTTCTGAAATGTACAAAAAATTCCAGGATAGGGGTTACCCGAATTCAGTCCTTAAACAAGCTAGAGACAAGGCACTGTTGATTCCACGGTCTGAGTTATTGAATATTAATAAGCAGAAACGTAAGAATAACAACAAGTTACCCTGGGTTACACAATTTTCAAGGGCTAGTCCTCTCATAACTCATGCTTGTCGCAAGTTTTGGCCACTGGTTTCTTCTGACACTAATCTACATCTGAAAGATTGGCGAATTATGCCATGTTTTAAACGCGGCAGAAGCATTAGGGATAGGGTCATGAAAACTGACATTACCGGTTTAAAATCTCAGCCTTCCAATTTTTTTACTAAACCACCCGGATGTTACAGATGTTTGGGATGTGTAACCTGCAATTTTATGGAACCTGGAAAAATCTTTAAACATCCTGCTTCAGGGAAAGTCTTTTCAATTCGCCATGTCCTTACCTGTACATTCAGGTTTGTAATCTATTTATTGAGATGCCCGTGCGGACTCTGTTATGTTGGAAAGACTCGCAGAAGTTTTCGTGAACGATTTGCTTTACACAGATCTGCGATCAGGGCAGGTTTGTCCACAGGAAGATCTGATCAACCTGTGGCACAACATTTTGTGGCCAAAGCACACTCCATTCCCGAACTGCGGTGTAAGGTCATTGACCACATCCCATGGTCCCCACGAGGTGGAGACCGTGATTTAGCCCTACTCAGATTGGAAGCCAGATGGATTTACAAACTAGGAACAGTTGCTCCTGGAGGTTTAAACGAGAAATTACCCTTGTCTATATTCTTGTAATGTTTATTTTTACAACGTTCTCTTTCAGATGGCAGGACTATGTTTTTGTACTTGTTTTCTTTGAGAAATTAATGTTCGTGGGGTCATTTAATATAGGTTGAGTCATCTTGCTATACTGGTATTGATATGTGTTTATCTATTCATTCATTGTTGGGAGGGATATTGATATAAGTGTCACCCTTGAATGTGTCCTGAATTATGGAGCTAATATTATATTATGCCAGCGAGAGCCAGTGGTATTTGATGATGACATTGTCCATCGGTTGTTTTTTTATTGTTTTTATAGTAATTTTTTACACATAGCGGTGTTTAATGAATTATTTTTTTGCAGCCCCTTGCGCTAAGCCATGCGGTGGCACTACTTCCGGGTTGGTGGAACGCACATGGCGTTGCTGTTGCCATGGTTACCGTGACGTCATTGGGTGGCGCCGGAATCCGGGTCAGCGTGCTTCCGGTGGCTAGGCGCGATGGTCTGCAATTCAGGTTGGCGGGGTGAGTCCTAATTACTTGTTTGTCTATATATTGCTGTCTTTTTGTTGTTGGTGTATGCTTATGTGTCCCTGATGAAAGGGAAAATACTTCCCTGAAACGTTGGAGTGCTGGATATATAATTAAAAGTCGTTCTTCAGAAGTCTGCAAGTGCCTCATTTGTGGAATATATTGTAGAAGCTCCTTTGGGACTTTTTCTGTTGGCATCACAGCAAGTATTCTATTGTTCTAGGAGTACCACTTCTGTGGAGTTTTTATATATATATATATATATATATGTAATACCCCAAATATGGGAGCTGTTCAGGCTGGTGCAGCAGGTGCAAGGGAGACATATGAGGACAGCACGTGGGTGGTTACCTAGCAACCATCAACCGACAGGGACGTGTTAGGTAGCGCAAGGCAGCACCAGAAAGTTTGGTTGTGAGGAAAAGTGACAGTTGCTTGTGAGGTGAAGTTGTGAGGTGAAGGGTGTGATCGGGTGAGCTGATGGAGAGCTGAGGTAACGGAGAGAGAGAGCGGGAAGCAGACGGACAGTGTGTGCGCGAGAGAAGACTGTGGAGAAAAAGGACTGAGTCAGTGGTGAGGAAAGATACGGAGACTGACAGTCATTAAGCTGTGAGACAGTGGTGAAAGCTGTGAGAAGGAGGGAGAGACCCGCAAAGGAAGAGCCAAAGCAGCAGAGTGACAGCAGCAGAGAGAGAGAGCCTAGAGATTCGGTGCTGAGAGCTGATAACGGGAGCTGGTGAGAGGAGAAGCAGCAGAGAGTCAGAGGGGGAGATCTGAGGTGATAGAGCTGTAGAAAGGAGCTGTGATGGAGAGAAAATGACTACTTTGGGTGGAAACTGAGGGAAATTGGAAAGCAGCGTAACCAGGGAAGACAGAAACTGATTGTATAACAGCCGTCATCCCATAGACGGGGAGTAAATACAGAAAGACTTATATCTGTTCCTCACTAGAACTGTTGCAAGTTTTTCATGCGATCATTATAGTGGTTCATAGAGATAGCAACACTTTGTTAATATTATCTGGGGATTGTTTACTTAACTAATTGAATGTACATGTTTTGATATTAATTGTATGATTAACACTACTTTAAGCTGTTTCTCAACTAAAGGAAAGCAACAGCAGTGATATTGTTAATTGAGGATTAGTTAACTATCTGAACGAAATTGATTGGTACATGATTTACTATTATTTACAATGAAAAAAACGTTTCTTAAACTGAATTCAAGTGATTAATGGTAACTAATTTACTGACATTAACAACTGCAGCTACGTATTTAAATTAATTGTAAGTAATTAATTGATGTTAATTGATTGATTATTAATATCGTCTGAAACTGTGTACTGATTTGATTGTTGGTAATTAATTGAAACTCACTCTTTCTAATTACAAGTAAACTTAAATATATTTATTCCTCATTGATAAAAGCTAACTGACTAATTTTGCTTTAAAGATTGTTATCTGTTGTAAATGCTAATTTTTCTTTATTCTGTAAAGTCAATTTACTAATTTCTTACCGGAAAGAAAAGTAAAAGAGAAAGAAAACTTCGTTATAAGTAAAAGAATAATTCGATCAAACTAACAGTTGTCTGTATTCATTGGAAGGTGCCTTTGCATTATATTGCACAAATCTCTTAGTTCATTCTAAAACACTTCGGTTGTCACATATATATATATATATATATATATATACCCCAGATCCTACACATACATACATACATATGCAAATCTACCCATATAAGTATGAATGGATAAATAAAATAAGGGTATATGAGTTACAATTTTTGTGACCTCTGTTAGATGCATGAAGAAAGGAATATACATATATATCTATATCTCTACATATAAATTGTGCAGTGTTCTAGCCATGTTCACATGGGAAGATAGCCGTTCCACCAGGGGGCAGTGCCCTACTTCTTGCCCAAGAGCAACTTCTCCAAAAATAGGTGGCCTCCAAAATTGAATCTGTGAAAAAAGATTTTACATGCGTAGTTCATGATCTGGTCGCCGTCAAAAAGAAGAGGGGTGCCACGGGCTCTTTTTAAACCAGCATGATGGACACAATCAGTCATCATGCTCGGGAGATTAATTATTTACATGCAAGTCTAGACAACCAGACAACAGGGGGTGCAGAATAGTGGGTTCAGAAATAATCTTCAAATTAAGGTCCTCCCAGAAGACATACTAGCTTAAGGGATAACTGTCCTCACCAAAGTATTCAACCAGGATCTTGGTCGTGATCCTAACATGATTTTATTTGACCGAGCTCACCACACCCTCAGGTCTAGAGGAGGCCTTTAAGACGTGCCCCGGGATGTTATCTGTTGTTTGCACTAACACGCCAAGAAGGAGGAGAGATATCAAACCCTGATTGGGGTTACCATTTAGTCTGGCAGTGCTTCATAATGAAGTAACTGCAACCATTCGAACCCCAGACAATTTTCCAACCTTCTGTGAGTGCGTGTGCATAGCAGTTCTCTGAGTGGATCCAGCATTCATTTGCTACCTCGGGATCCTCCCCTTAGGTAAGACCTGCACTCACCATTCGCCTGAACATTAAAATCCAGGACCACACGGATGACATCCTTGGCAGATTTCAAGTTTCTCTTTACCTTGAAACCTACTATTTCTTCTCAGAGACTTGAGTTTATTGTGATTGCATTCATAGCAATTATTACTTAAAATTTTCGATGTGATATAATGTAGGGTGCGGCCTCCATGCAGTCGCTATGTCTGGATACTTTAGTTCTGGCAGCTTCTCCCAGTACAATCCCATAAAATTGTTGCAGGTTGATGCTTTGCAGTTACTGGATAAAAGTTTGACCAACTCTTTACCCTTGTAAATTTTAAGCATTTGTATTTAATAAAGTCGATTGTTTACACTAGCCACCGGACTGGAAATATTGTTACATGTGCTATACAGTGGAGCCTGCTGTATCTGGTGAGTGTTTCACACTATAAAAAAAACCAACATATTGCGGCTATACAACATATGAATTGTATAATATGTCTTTATAAAGACTTGGATCAGAAAACCATACTTAAGATTGGGTCATGTTTTAATTTTTTTTTATTAATGTATTAAAAAGCTATATTGCAAGAAAATTGCCATGGATAAGGTACAATTTGTATATAGAAGCCATAGTTTTCAGAAATAAACCTCAATATATAAACTGTTCTGTATCAGACATCTGACTAATGTATACAACATGTTTTACCTTCCTCTGACTCCACCTTCCTTTTCATTGGCAACCAACTAATCTATCAACACAACAAAGCTCATAGAAGCTTTAAACACAGAGAGCAGAAATCGGGTAAGGAATTGTTTTTATTATACAACTAGTAATGTACCTGTTTTTCTATATTTATTAAGATTGTTTATCTACATTTTTATGATTTCTGAAATCCAGAATATAAAACTTTAAGTACTCCTGTGCTGTTTGCCCTGTGTTGGCCCCTGATTGTTCACAGCTTTTGCCTAGTTGGTAACTATACCCAAATCACTTGGTACTCTACACCCCATCGAATGCTAATGTAGCCTACCCCCCGACCCTCTACATATCCATTGCATTTTTTCTCGTTTTATTTAACTTTATTTTATGGATTTATTTAACTAATCCAGAAGCTGAAAGTATTAAACAGAATGCTTTAAACACTTGCAGACTTTGAGTTTGTCTTATTATTTATGCCAATAATGTTTTACCTAATAATTTCAGCACAGTGGGGGCATGTCCTGATAGTGCATGGAGTAAGACGTGCACTATAGGAGCTACTGCTTAAACCATTTATATAGATCTGTGGGGATTCTACTGGCCCTTAATTACCTAGAAAAAACTCACCAGCCCCATTGAAACAGCTGCCGCTGACTTCCTTACTGTACTTTGGTGCAGTCTGTCTCCTGTGGCAACGTTTCTGTGTTGGGGGGTAAAGATAAGCCACACCTTATTATTATTATTATTATTATTATTATTATTATTATTATTATTGGTGGCAGTCTTGGTTCGGTCCAAGCATGGATTGCCTTGTGGATATCAGAGCCCCTTGTGCTGCTGCATGCCTCTGGTCCAGCGTTATTGTGTAGTACATGCTTCATATGTGCAGAGTATTTAAAGCTGTCGCCTGCGGCCCCTTCTCCTCTCAATCTGATTCTCATATCTGAATCACTGTAACCCAATCTCTGCTAGAAACTTTCCTTCTACTTCAGTGTTATTCTGGGCTATTAGACTATAGTAACAGTATTTAGCTGTGCCAAATACTGACTTCATCTGACCTAATAGTAGATAAAGCTGAGTGCCTCCGGTCCAAGGTTAGGGTGGGTACACACTTACGTAGTGCTTTACAATTTTAACAATCATTATGAATCAGAATGAAAGAGAACAAGTTTGGTTTAATCATGAAGTGATGGTCATATAATAAAGTTGTTGTAAATAATAGTGTAGACAAACGTTATGTAGGTTGTGGAATTTGGTACTCTTCTCTGAAGAGGTGAGTTTTGAGGGAGCGTTTGAAAGTTTGGAGAGTAGTGGATAGTCTTAATGGGTGAGGAAGGTTATTACAGAGGGTGGGTGAAGCCTGGGATAAGTCCTGTATCCAGGATTCAGAGCATTTGTTTAGTGTGGAGGAGAACTGTATGTCCTGTGAGGATCTAAGAGCACATGCTGGGATATATCTTGAGATGAGTTAGGATATGTGTGCAGGTGCAGTCATATTGATGGCCTTGTAGGTTAGCAAAAGGTTCTTGTATTTGATTTTGTAAAATACAGGCTACCAATGTAGAGACTGACAGGGTGGGGAAGCTCTTGAGGAGCAAGAAAAATCAGTCTTGCTGCTGCATGTAATATAGACTGTGGTGGGGTAATTCTATAATGTGGGAGTCCAATAAGGAGAGCATTACAATAATCAATGCGGGAGTTGATTAGTGCATGAATTAGAGTTTTTGCAGTGTCTTGTGTGAGATATTTGCTTATTTGATTATATGTATGTAGCAGGATTTAGAGACGGATTTTATGTGAGGAACAATGGACAGTTCAAAGTCAAGGGTAACACCTAAGCATCAATTTTTAGAAGTAGGGATTATTTCAGTGTTGTCGACAGAGATAGAGAGGACAGATGAGTAGCTTTTATACAGAGGTGGAAATATTATTAGTTCAGTTTCAGATAGATTAAGTTTGGGATGACGGGAGGTTATCCAAGAAGAAATGGCAGAGAGGCCCTCCGTTTTAATAAAAATTTTATTTGTCTAATATCTGAAATGTACAATATTTCTCTGTTAATTATTGTTGGGAACAAAGATTTACTATGGACCTTTGTCTTAACATCCAGGGGTCTGGCTAGATGGCAAATGTCTCTAGATTAGTCACAGGAAAGGAAGCTGGTTAGATAGCAATGAGGGGAGCTTCAAAGGACCTGTTTGGCTGCAAATCCGCAGGGGGCCTGTCACTATAGAATTCTCTAGAAGCACACAGTGATTTGACCAATACCTGACACTAGGCTCAAAGCAGTGTTCATATTTTGGGGAAATTCATACTTTCTCATATTTGTGGAAACCCCAAACTTTAGAGAAATATGACACTTGCTCTGGTTGGCAATACTTAGAATTTTGGAGTCGGTGACATGTTTGGAAGTGGCCTTAATAAGCCACAGGGCATGTATATATCCTAACTAGGTACTTTTTGGTAGCTAAATGTCCATCATAAAGTCAGTGATGTGAATATCCTACTGGTATCAGTGGTACAACCTCTGATAGGCAGAAATATGGTTTCTTGGTTTAGTTATCAAAAATCAGAGGGGCAGGTTCCAGAAGCTCAGACTAGCCCCATACTGAGGTCACAGCCTGCTAACCAATCACCTCTCCTTGCCAGGGGGAGGAGAGATAGACTGATAAGGTATCTATAAATATGGAATCAACCCAAAGCTTATGATGGTTCCGTGTGGGGTCCAGCTTGCTAGTCTGGGGGAATTTTCCATTGTTCTGCTAAGCCCCTAGCAAAGAAGTAATCTCAACAGGTGATTATTTTTGGTTTTGTTCCCTTTTATTTTAAATTGCTGTATTTCTTTTATTCTGTTTAATCTTGTAACCTTTTATTGTTGAATACCTTTTTTTTATGTAAATAAGCATTGTACCTTTTTGTAGAATAAATCTTTCATTTATTTTGCCTTATTCATATTTGTTCTGAAAGCCCTACTCTCTAAAGAGAACTTGACTGCTTTTGGCTACTATAACTGATAAGAAAAATAACTCACGGGGTGATCATTTCAATAACTGAGGTTATTAATCCAGGGGTTTTTTAGAAATAAGGGCCCTGATTCAGAGATTGAAAATAAGAACTTAAAGTTACACCTGGGCTAAACCATGTTGATTTCAGGGGAGTCAAATTTCATTTGTTGCAACAGTATTATAGTTAAAAGGTGATGTTTCCCAGCTCAAGTCTAATTAGCAGTTTAAAAGTGAAGCTGATCAGGTATCTATGTGCAATAAGTAAAAGCAAAGCATTCTCCCTGCATGCACAGAATAAAATTAACTTGACTCCCCCTGAAATCAACATGGTTTAGCCCAGGTGTAACTTCAAGTTCTTATTTTCAATCTCTGAATCAGGTCCAATATGCAAAGTCACACTGATTGTGCAAAATACAGAGGATGGGATTCACACTAAAGTACATACCTAAACATACGAAGGCCAGGATGTGCGGCATCCAGATGTTACGCACAGAAAGCCAATGCGCAAGGAAGTTTAACTCCGTAATGAAATCCATAAGAAGGGGCATGCTGCTACTCCGTAGTAAGTAGGAAGTTAAGAAAAGTGAGTGGGGAAAGGTATTTAAATAGGGTACTATGGGCTAGGTTTGCAGTACAAAGATAAATACGGAGCGTAAAGGTAGCTCTATGGTGGCGGAAGTATGCAAAAACTCGTAAGAACGAGGGGAGTGTCCTAGGAGTGCACATGCCAATTAGGTGCTTATATTTGCAAATCTGTGCGTATTATTTCCATCTTAAGTGGGAATCAGGGCCAGAGTTTTTGGGCTGGGAACATTCAGAAACTACCTATAAGTCTGCAAATTATGTTACTTAAACACACCCCCATGTTGAGTTACTGAACACTGGATATTGCTGGGAAAAATGCAGGGGCAAAGGCTAGGGATAGGCTCATTTTCTCCAGACCCTGATGTGAAGAAGATGTGATATCCTGCAAGTAGAGAAGAGTCTAGGGGTCAGATTTACTAAACTGCGGGTTTGGAAATGGGGAGATGTTGCCCAGCAACCAATCAGATTCTATCTGACATTCTCTAGTATGCAATAGGAAAGTGAGAGCTAGAATCTGATTGGTTGCTTTGGGCAACATTTCCACTTTTCCAAACCCGCAGCTTAGTAAATCTGGCCCCAAGTGTGTCAAAAATTGTTCACCAAACTTACTATCACCATGTTATGGATAGGATAAAATACACCGTGTTCAAATATATAATGTGAGTCTTCAAAAGACATACAGTAAAGTGAAAAATAAAAAACAAACATGATAAAAAAAAAAATAGGTGAGTATCTTGTGACTGCAAAAAATAAAAAAAAGTACTTTAAAATGGGTGTGGGTCCCCGCATAGAAAATCCCATTTTCAAAAATACCGATTTCTCCCATCCAGTTGCGAACTGGCTGGTACAGAACGACCCTTTCAAAAAGGACCCACACACCCTTTATGTTACACACATCACCATCTCTATAATATAACTAACAGTCAACAGATAAAACTCGTTGTATTGTGTCTTCTGCATACAACAAAGTGTTTCCTGGAATATGGGGGCTGATCCAGACTAACGCCTGCTGCCGTAGTTACGGCGGGCGTATGTGTAAGATCGACCGGCCAGCGCAGTTAGATTTTTATTTTTTCTGATTTGGGCGTCCCTAACTGTTGCGTAGTTACGGTTGAGGGGGAGTTCCTCGTTGTAACTACGCTACAGTTAGG
>WWET01003173.1:167462-182594 GCA_011038615.1 Limnodynastes dumerilii | reverse complement strand
AAACATTTGCGAGACCGTGGCTTTGCCATTGATGCTAGAAGATGACCTATTTTGTTACCCCAGCGATAATAGTGAAAACGCATAAAATCTAAGTTGGTCTTAGCTTGTGTAGATAAATAGTCCTCTAAGAGTTGACACATGTGTTTGTATTCAATTAGATTAGCATCTAATGGGGACGACATATAACGGTCATAAGCAGAACGCATATCACTTTGCAACCTTACAAAGTGAGCTTCAGTATTCCGACGCTGTTTCGACATAAAACTAATAATGTGGCCCCGCATGACTGCCTAGAAGCAGCCCAAAATATCGTGGGGCCCTCCATATAGTCCAGGTTGTCATCTACATAGTCCGCCCACTTAGTTAAGAGGAAAATCTTGCCTACTATACATATGGGAAGCACAGCACCAAATCCGGTCTTACAGTATTATATTTGGGAAATTTAAGCTAAAAGTAAATGGGGCATGATCGGGAGAGCATTATGGACCAGATTCAGATGTAATAACGTCAGGTACGCACGCAACCCCGCACACGAGAGGGGAGTGACAGGGGGTGTGCACTCTTCTCTTGCTTGCGTAACTACAGGCACCCGCACGCACGGAAACCGTGCGGGAGTCTGAATACGGTCCTGTGTCATTAATTTTAGCTTGTTGAGTTTGAGTTACCAGCGTATCTGAAATAATCGATTCACGAGAACGAATGGTGGACTGCACAGTGGAAGGTAAAATCTTTTTCAGATTGGTGCAGGATTCTCCACACATCTGTGAGATCAAGTGTATATGAAAATGAGTGCAACAATCTCCAACAAGGAGAGCGTGTATCACGGACAGGGGGCAATTTATCCAGCCAGGGGTCAAAAACCAGGTGAAAATCTCCCGCAACTATCAGTGGGAAATTTTGTCTTTGAGCCAGCACTTGTGTCAAGCTACCCAAAAATTGATGGCCATCTGAATTGGGAGCATAAATGTTAACTAGGGTGTATGTAGTACCATAAATTGTGACATCTATAATTATGAATCTGCCCCCAGGGTCAACAATTGAGTCACCCAAAGTATAATGTAAGTGACAGCTAAATAATATAGCCACCCCCCTTAGCTTTGGTGCAATAAGAAGCTGAAATACATTGATCAATCCAGGGAGCTTTTAGGGAGGACTAAACCTCCAACGCGTCTCCTGCAGAAAAATTACATCTGGACGCATCCGCTTTAGATGGGTTAGTATTTTTTTGCACTTAACAGGTGTTTAATCCATCAACATTCCACGAGCGTAAGTTTAGATTAGTGGGGATGGGGGAATCAATAGGTGTTTGTAAATTTGGTGGTGTAGCCATCCTACCTTAAGTCCATGGGAGTCATCCAGGAATGACAACTACATGGGGTCCAGCGAGAGACTTGACTATTGTGCTGTGCAAGCAGAACCGTTACCTCCCTGGGCTCATCACAAAAGAGAAAAATAACAATATTATTCTCAATGGGCCTGATCCAGGACAATGCTTCTGAGCGAATTTACGCGTGGCGGAGACGTAAAATAGCCTATTTGTAAGTACTGCGCATGCGCACCATAGAAAATACGCTCAATAGCGTAGCGTAATTGTAAACGTATGGGAAATTCACGTATGTGTCACATAAAGACTTACGTGTTGGCGTGTCAATTTTACGTTACTCCAAAATACGTCTGAAATACGTTAAGTAGGCGGGGGGGTTGTATTTAAAGTGTACAGTATGGGCGTGCTTAGCTGCATAAATTCCTCTTGCCCATACGTACGTGTGCGTATGACTGCGGTTACGTTGGCAAAAGTTAAGGTAGGGTTTGGAAAGCGTATCTTGACAAAATACGTACGTTCAAGGGGTGTGCCGAGGGGAGTGTAATGAATTTACGCACACGAAAACACGCTACGCGAATAAACGTACGGCAAATGTAGTTCTGGATCTACCCCAATATCACAAGATGGAGAACAGTTGAATATAGGTTGCAATTTAATAAAAAATGTAAAATAGTTAACAAATAAGCAAGACAGTTTAGTGGTCTATGTGGGGAACGTTGCCCCATACAGTGATTTTTTACCAATATAGGGCATGTAAAAAACAGAGTTTGGCCATTTTCAATTACATTAAGGCAAATTATTTATTTTGACTCCGCAGCCATGTGCAGATTTCACTAAATTCCTTACGTTTTTGTGAGACAATTGTGGAGAAATCCTGAAATATCAGGACTTTCTTATCCTGCACAAGGAGCTGCGACAGCTTCCTATACCCCTGGAGAACCTTTTCTTTTGCCCGGAAGTCTAAAAACTTTGCTATTACGGTCCACGGTTTATTATTTGGACCTTTCCGTTCTGGGGCTAGCCTATGAGCCCTTTCTATATAGGGAACCCCGAGATCCTCAGCAATCCCTAGAGTCCTAGGTAAGGTTACAATTAAATACTCCATCAGTTGAGGACCTTTGATCGCTTCGGGAATCCCCACAAAAACGTAAGTTGTTACAACGATGTCTGTTTTCCAGATCATCCACCTTATCAACCAAGGTCTGCCAGGAAGTAGAATGATTGGTTTGGGTGGCTTGAACTACATGCACCTTGTTTTCTATTATTTTCTAATAATTATATTCCAACACAGGTGCTTACATTGAGCATAACCTCTATTTACACAACTGTACAGCCATGAAGCTGTACTGAGCTGTTTGTATTGTGCAGGTAAACAATGTGCCATACTTGCATAGGCAGGGCCGCCATCAGGGGGGGACTGCCGGGCCTAGTGTCCCGGGCCCGGACAGAGATGGGGCCGGAATAGCCCCAGGCCTCCTCTCTGTACTGCCCAGGACACTAGTAAAATAGAAATCACAGCGTTTTAATTTTCTTGGCAGAGGCCTGAATGCATTTCAGACCTCTGCATTACCCTTCTGATGGTCCGCGGGCCCGCGGCACTCTGCGTAATGATGTCACAACGTGTGACATCATCATATGTGGTGCAGCGCCGTCGGACTGCTGGATACCGAGGAGGAGGGAGCGCACGCAGGGGAGGAAGAGGTGAGGTAAGTAAATTAGGGACTGCTGTGGGGAGCTGGTAAACTTAGGGGGGATTGTGGCAAATGATGAGAGTACATGTGGGGGAGGGTTTCAAACTGTGATTCAAAGCCCTTGTGTGTACAGGGCTGCCATCAGGGAGGGAGCTGATTGGGCCCGCTATGCTCTGTGGGTCAACGCCCATGAGCAACTTTCCTGTGCACTGGCCCGAGGTTAAAGCTGGTCAGAAGCACCTCACCCCCATGTGACGTCACTGATGTGTCCCGGGCTCCACTTTTTCTGACAGCGGCCCTGTGTGTGTATACACATCCACAATCTTGTGTATAGTCTTTTATCTAGATAGAAGATAGTGGCAAATTGATTCAAATAAAATCTCATTACTACATACTGGGCTGCTTTCACACTAATCAGATGTAATCCTACATTAAATTGTTTCTTATTAATTTAAAATTAGTGACCATTTGAAATTAAAGTAAAAGCATGAAAAAGAGTAGACACATAAACTTACTAACTGGCATTAACCTAAAGAGTGAATGTCAATATTTGCCTAGAAGTGGTTTTCTGGCTGAGACACGTGCTTTTTTTTGTACATACAATTTCTCATGGTAAATGTTCACCAGAACTGACCCTATATTTTCCAGAAATGTGTGGCATACATCTAAATAAATTGACAGACTCAAAAGAAAACCTCTCATCTGTGTCTTTGACGCTGGCTAATAATATATTTCCAATTGCCAATAGCTAAGTTACATAGGCCTGATCCAGACCTACGCCCGCCGTCGCTAGGACGGCGGACGTAAGCGTAAGATCGGCTGAAAAGCCCGGGCCCCACCATTTCTGATGGCGGCCCTGTGCATAGGTATGCTAGGAGTTACCGTTGCATGCACCATATGATCGCAATTAGCCTGCCCATGTTTTGTATTAAGAAGTATGGGACGCTTTTTGTGTGCTGTTTTATATGCATCTCTGGATCAGCTCCAATATTTGTAAAAGTAATGAATCACTGACAGCATGTGTTAGATAGCAGTGATTTATCTTGCTCTGTTTTACATATTTGCAAAATATGAACATCCAGTATTTATTACATGTATGCATTATTGGGGATTCTACAGAACATGTCTAAGAATATAGTATAATATAATATAACATAACATAATATAATATAATATAACAGTAGTTGTAAGAAACGTTTATCAAGTGAAACATATAGGAGACAATACAGTAATTGAATTCATACATGTTCCTTTAAACTGTCCATATATGGGCATTGTTTGTGATTCGTCCATCATTTCTAAACATACAAAACTGTTTATTTGAGTAAATAAATAAGACACTTGCTAATAAGTCATGTCTTTCCACTTCTTTGTATAAGAATCTTCTATGATCTCATGGAAGATAAAGAAAAAGCACTAGTGATGACGGACTGAAGTGTCTTCAGCTGTACTAAGAGACTTGATCCTTTGCAGTTGCTAGAGGTGATTAAACATGTACAATCAAAGTGAGAAACTTCACTAGCTTGTATGGGTGAATAACTATAAAACAGTGGCCTGTATTATGTTACACAGTGCACAAACAAATGGAAAAAAAGTTGATTCACACATAAGAAGCATAAGCTTATTAGGTGTGTATATTTAAGAAAATGGCTACTGTGCATTTGAAGTCATGCTGACTACACAAGCTACATAACCTTTAGGTACGTATCTTAACTACGTGCGGTCTTAAAAGGCCCTGCATAGTTTTTTAAGAAAGAGGAGGCGTGTCCGTGCAACCTCCGTGGGAAGATAGGTAAAGTGGGTGGAGGAGGGATATATATTAGGTTGGGAGGTAGGGCTGGTCATTCTCTGTGCGTATTTTCCCTACTTAAGAGGAAAAATACGAGCCTATGGCACCTAAAAACGGGGGGTGGCCGGGGGAGTGGACCAGAGTACACTTAAGTGTGAATCCCGTCCCTTGAGAGCAGAACTGTTTTAAAAACATTTTTGTCTTATCACATGTGTCCTGTATATATTATATCCCAAACTCCTTATACATATTACATCATGTACATATAAGTATTGCAGGGAAATAAAATAATGCTAACCTGGACTGTGCAGGCTATGAGCATCCCGGCTTTCTCCAGCAGCTGTGTAGCACACATGGATACATTTTCCATCTATTAAAAACTATAGGGTAGAAAGCAGCCTTGAAGCTCTTGCCTTTTGATTCCTTTATATATATACCTCACCACCTAAGAAGACTCCATCTACTTCTTCTTCTTCTTCTTTTTTAGAACGGACCCAGATCAGGGACAAGAATGAGAAACTTCACTAGCTTGTATGGGTGAATAACTATAAAACAGTGGCCTGTATTATGTTACACAGTGCACAAACAAATGGAAAAAAAGTTGATTCACACATAAGAAGCATAAGCTTATTAGGTGTGTATATTTAAGAAAATGGCTACTGTGCATTTGAAGTCATGCTGACTACACAAGCTACATAACCTTTAGGTACGTATCTTAACTACGTGCGGTCTTTGATTTTACACTGCATCCAGCAGATTGTATTTTACTTCGACAGCATTGAGTGTGTTATCACATGTCTTTTAGATCTCATTGCTAATTTTTATCTATTTCAGTACAGTATGAAAGTGTTCCAACACACTTGCCAGATTATGTAATATTTGGCAGCTGAACATCAGTTTAATACATAGAGCTAGATCGGAAGCTGAACTGTGGTAATTTTGCAGCTGCAGCACATTCTTTCCTAAATATATGCCACAAGACAGTCTTAGAACACGTTAGGATATTTTCCTATGTGTTTTGCACTGTGTGACGGGGCAAAAACAAGCACCTTAAGTTTAAGGGCACTTCCAGCTAGCTACCTAGGCTGGACATCTTTCTGTCTAGGCGCTGAAGTATATGTATTCTAGAAATAATTGGTAAATATAAAATAATGCTACATTAGGATATGTCATAATGTGTTAAAATAAGTGCTAAATATACTATTTTATATTTAGAGATGGGACCTGTTTTATCAAGCCCAGTGAGAAAATTTAGCCTTAGGCTATAGAGAAAGTTAGGGAAAATCAGTAAGATGTATAGCTAAACTTTTCTTAGCTAGTAAGACTTCAACTTTCTTGACTTTTCATGTATTAATACCTCTTGGGAGCCTCAGGTGCTTTATTGTTGGCAGGCACATAAATGGGAAAACAGCATGCTACAGAGATTACATCAGAGGTTCTTGAAAGAACACTAGTTCTACATACTGTATATATATCTACATACACTGATGATGCAGGGTATCCAAAAACAGACAAATAACCCAACAATGTTCCATACAGTAAACATTATAAGCTTTAAACCTATTAAAGCAATCTGAAATCGTCCAATGTAGTTAAAAGTTGTAACAGGCATTTGTTCCATTTAGACAAACTCACAAGTAAAGACTTTTTTTCCTTGGCTTGTTAATGGTTCTGGTATACTGTAACTGTAAACTTTCTGTCCTACACAAAATCAGCATTTGGAACAAAAACAGACAAAAAATTGCTATAATGCACCTTAAAATATTAATGCGTTAACTAATAAAACATATAAAGGTTTCTTGAACAAATAACCTCCGAGCCTTTCTATGTAGCCTCTTCCACTCTTAAATAAAGTTCCTTTATATGGGCTTTATTTGTTGTCAGAAAAGCTCAAGGATACACACATATATATGCATGCATGCTATTAAAACTGGCTTATAGTGACTACTAGGCAGGGGCAAGCTGGGCTGGGGGAGAGTGGGGCACTTGCCTCCAGAGCATCTTAGGGCCACACAGCGGCAGCTTGCTCTGTACATAATGCTGCTGGCTGAGAGGCAGGCACAGAAAAATGCCCTCTGCCACCCCGAAAGCATATTTCAGGAATGCAGTCAGAGCAGCCAAGAAGTATCTTTCAGGAACATACAGTCAGAGCAGCCAGGAAGCATCTTTCTGTGTCTGCCTCTCTGCCAACAGTCCTATATAAGCTGTTGGCTGAGAGGCAGGCACACAAAGATGCTCCCCTGCAGCTCTTACTATGGAATACACACCATCAGAGTGGCTTAGCAGCATTCTCTACCTGCCTCCCTGCCAGCAGTATCCTGTTTACATAATATTACAATTATGATTCCATTTGTTTGTAAAGGTAGAATGACTACAATAACTAGGAATACGCAGGAAGCAGAATCTCACAGCAGTGTTACCATCATTGGGATGGGAAGTACCCTTCTACTTGGAAATCTTTGGGCTCTGACTATAGACCTCCAGGATCTAAAATCACAAAAACATCCAAGTCACTTATCTGACAACATCAGTGACAACAGCTTTAAAATAAGGGGCCAGGAATACGCAGGAAGCAGAATCTCACAGCAGTGTCACCATCATTGGGATGGGAAGTACCCTTCTACTTGGAAATCTTTGGGCTCTGACTATAGACCTCCAAGATCTAAAATCACAAAAACATCCAAGTCACTTATCTGAGTAGCTTTAAAATAAGGGGCCGGATCAGTGGCAAACGCAGGATTTTGAAAGGGGGGTTTCCAATGCGTGTAGCACATGTGGGGTATATTATCATAGCTGCAAACGTTTTGGAACCCGAAAACGCGGCAAATAAGCTCCGCCGCTTCCTGCCCAAGCTCTGCTCCTGACCCGCCCACAATGTATAATACTGCACGAGGCAAAAATTACCCCTAGCGTGTGTGAATGTGTGTATGTTTGCTTGTTTGTTAGGGAATTATACTGTAATGCAGCAGAGGTTGACATATGTATGCTGACCACGGATCTGTGATTATATGGACCGCTGATCCACATGTCTGTGTTAAGGCTGCCTTATGTCAAAATGGTACATGTGGGGTATATTATCATAGCTGCAAACGTTTTGGAGCCCGAAAACACGGCAAATAAGCTCCGCCACGTCCTGCCCAAGCTCTTCTCCTGACCCGCCCACAATGCATAATACTGCACGAGGCAAAAATTACCCCTAGCGTGTGTGTATGTGCGTGTGAATGTGTGTATGTGTGTATGTATGTATGTATGTATGTGTGCTTGTTTGTTAGGGAATTATACTGTAATACAGCAGAGGTTGATGTATGTAAAATTGTGAAGAGCTACTTAATATGATACACTGTTAAAAAATAAAACATATATAAAATGTCAATACTGATAACATGGTCGTACTATCTGACT
Source organism: Limnodynastes dumerilii (assembly GCA_011038615.1). NCBI lineage: Eukaryota > Metazoa > Chordata > Amphibia > Anura > Limnodynastidae > Limnodynastes > Limnodynastes dumerilii. The sequence goes on along the minus strand of WWET01003173.1, from coordinate 174,388 downwards.
GCCAGGACATGTAAGACTTCCATTAATGTTCTCTGTGAAAGCAGGACGTTTATAAAGTAGATTTGAAAATAATACATTAAGGAATTGCTTTGGTTATTGGCTGTAACAAGTCCTGTTCTGATTTTTTTTATAGGTGATTTATAAGTTACTTCTTTCACACAGTAAAATAGTATTATATTGAAGGAACAGATCTAATAGTAATAGCAGTATACAATGCATTAGTAGAGCATGAGCACATTACACAATGTACAGAGCCTGTGTCAGTGCATAAGCACTGTTGTATTTGTAGTGACTCATTCTCCATTCCCACCTGCTTTCCTAATGCAGCACAGGCCAGGACCATCTTCCTCCATGTCAGTCCAGATCATATGGCCACGAAGCCACTCCCCTTTCACGGTACCCGCGAAGCCATCGCTTTTTTTGAATTTTCCTTTTTTTGGTGCTCATTTTTCAATATTTATTTTTATATTTTCAATCTGGGGGGGGTTCTGGGCAACCAGAAACCCCCCCTGGGTGCGCCACTGGGCCGGATCCAGAATCAAGGAAGTCAACTTCCAATTGACACCCGACATATGTATGCTGACCACGGATCTGTGGCTATATGGACCGCTGATCCACACGTCTGTGTTAAAGCTGCCTTATGTCAAAATGAGCCAGACTTAAAAAGTTATCACAACATTTATTAAGAATAAACAAACATACACCCTGGCTGGTCATAGATCGATTAACATCATATATTATAACCTAGTTTTCATAGCACTATGAGGGTGCCACTCAGGTGCTAGTCAGGTACAAGAATAATGTATCTAATAAAAGACTGCTACTGTAGAAAATATTGACCTCCAAATAACACTCCACTTGCACTTTAATAATTAATCAAGAAATAAACCTCAAATAATCACAAGAGATTGACAGTTCATATGCAGATGATTGCAACAGATTCAGTTAAATGAATTTGTTGATTGTGAATAGAAACTATGTTGCAAGATGTAATTACAGCTACTGTGTAGTATGAAAGCAACTTGTGTAACAGTCAAAGTGTATTTCTCAGCAGCACTGAGTATAGTTTGCTGCTATGTACTGACTGTTAGCAGTACTTCACTTCGGGATAAGACAGCCTTTTGTGCATTAGTTTCTCCAGTGTTTGGGTCCAATGTCTTTCTGTGTAGTCTCCGGTTTATTATGATTAATAAATAGAAGTACCCCTGTTAGTAGCGTGTGAGCTTGAGGTAGTGCGTCCTTACTTGGAATAAATTCCCCAGCCTGTGGGTCTGATGTTCTCCCGCAAGATCTTTCACACGTGTTTCTCACCATGCTCAATTCAGTACGTTATTGCTTGGAACACTTTTCTCAGCCTCTGGGTCCAAAATTCTCCCACACGGTTACCACTATACACATATTGCTCAGTTCATCCAGTATATATCAGTTTGCATAATATATCATCAACAACCCAATATCTCTCGATAATAAAAAGGAGGATTTAAAAATTCTGTTCAAGTACAGCAGCAGAATATATACAGCCAATGTTTCAGTAAGTATTTCAGTAGCATTTCATCGTTCAAGATGTTTTCATCAGAGGAAATAATGTCAGCGTATCTGCCCTCAAGCTTGCATGAGTGAGGGGTAATTCACTGCCCCCCATCCGTGTGGATTTTCAACACCTGGACTAGTCTGGATCTGGTCTAAAGTGCAGATGTGTGTGGAGGTCTCTCATGACCAGGACAGCTCTGGCCGTTTCAGGCTCCCGAAAATGTATCAAGGAAATCGGGGAGATAAGATTTGATAAACTGTTGCATTATTCTGAATAAATTATTACACTTTGAGGATTAAACAAGATGACACAAGTAAAATGTAACAAACATTCTTACTCATACCCCAAAAGATGTAAAACCTTGGGCAGGAAGCAGATTTTCTTATATCACGACAGGGATATAAGATTCAGGCTTAAAATAATGCATCAGAGAAAGAGGAGAGAAAGGGAATATGTTTGGGGGGACCATCACCCACCCTAGCATATGGCCGCCTCTAGCAACCAACAAGGCACCCATTGACAGGTACAGACTTCCCCACTAACAGACTGTTGGCTGTGATGTCATCATCGCACCCTGATAGTGTCAGTGAGGAGCAAGCGCTCCTCACTGACAATGTCGGGGTGTTGGAAGAAAGAAGGCGGAAAACAGAAGAAAATAAAGACAGATAAGAAAATGGAGGGGTAAAACAGGGTGGTGAAGGAGGGGGCAATATGATGCAGGAAGGGCACGGTGTGATAATGAAGGGGCGGCTGTGTGATAAAGTGGCAACAGTCTAATGATGAAGGGGCACAGTGTTAATGAAGGAGGGAACAGTGTGATAAAGTATTGCACATCATGATGCAGAGGGCATAGAGTAATGACGGAGGGAACAGTGTTATAAAGTATTGTACAGCGTGATGCAGAGGGCATAGTGTAATGATGGAGGAAACAGTGTGATAAAGTATTGCACAGCGTGATGCAGAGGGCATAGAGTAATGACGGAGGGAACAGTGTGATAAAGTATTGTACAGCGTGATGCAGAAGGCATAAGAGTAATGACGGAGGGAACAGTGTTATAAAGTATTGTACAGCATGATGCAGAGGGCATAGAGTAATGACGGAGGGAACAGTGTTATAAAGTATTGTACAGCGTGATGCAGAGGGCATAGTGTAATGATGGAGGGAACAGTGTGATAAAGTATTGTACAGCGTGATGCAGAGGGCATAGTGTAATGACGGAGGGAACAGTGTGATAAAGTATTGCACATAATGATGCAGAGGGCATAGTGTAATGACGAAGGGAACAGTGTGATAAAGTATTGCACATCATGATGCAGAGGGCATAGAGTAATGACGGAGGGAACAGTGTGATAAAGTATTGTACAGCGTGATGCAGAGGGCATAGTGTAATGGCGGAGGGAACAGTGGAATGAAGTGGGCACAGTGTAATGAAGGATGTCAAAGCATGATTATCACATTGCCATTACTGTGGTATTCCATTCCATTTAATATTGATGATATTACTTTGATAATCATCTAGTTACATTTTTATGTTTTCATTTGATAAATTTATGAAAGATATTTCATCTACTTTTGTGAAGGTTGAATAGAAATATCATTAGTAGTTGGTAGGCAGACAGGCTATATTGGATCATCCAGCATTCGTTGGGTTTTACTTTTTTGTTTGTTTTTTGTAACTTAAGAACTTTTTAAATCATACACCTGTGAAAGTAGAGGAATTGAATAACATGCTTAGACATTCACTAGACAATACTATCCTCCTTGTTTGTTTTCAGAGAGTAAATGACATATCATATTGCTTGACTGGAAGACAGGAACTATCAGCAGTTTTAGTTCTTTCATCAGTTTACTCCAGATGTATCTGCCTTTAGTTACACAGGGCCAGATCCAGAACTACGTCTGTGTTACGAACTAGCGCAGATTGTAATTACGCAAGCAAGAGAGTAAATACTATGCACTGTAATTACACTGCCTGCCCTAACTTTTGCAATCGTAACTACGGCCGGAAGTAACTACACGATGGTCGTAACTACGTAACCCAGCCCATACTGAACGATTTAAATGCCCCCCCCACCTACATAGCGTAAGTAGAGCATATTTACGGCTGGCGTATTATAGGAACGCCCCTTCGTACGTAAATACGAAAATATTTCGGACGACCTATTCAAGATTACCGTCATGAGTTACAACAGGAAACAAATGCTGGGCGCATGCGCAGAACGTACTAACTGCCGAAATTACGATTGCAGCTGGCGTAAATACGCCCGTGGCCGAGTTCTGGATCTGGCCCACAGCATATAAGTGTGATGTTATTTTTTGTTTTTATTGTTGTTTATGATTTATTTATTTATGCAAATGTATCATTTTTTCTCCATATCCTGCAGTTCTAAAGGAATACAATAATAATGTATATAATGTATATGACACCGTATGATTTAATATGACCAATGAAGATGTCAAATTATTAGTTCCAGGAGGATGCCCCAATAAGTGGATCATTTCCCACTAGAGAATCATCCTGATATCGGTGCCACTCACCTCTCTTGCTGGGACTTACAATCCTGAGAGGAAATGACGGTGCTGCTGAATTGACAGGAGCCCATGGCAGCTTATGGACTGCAGAGGCCTCCTGTCAGTCTCTGTTCTTATTATTTGGGTCTCCTGTCAATCTTGGTAGGAGACCCATGCAGCTGGCTCCAACAAAAGTAAAAAAAAAAAAGCAACTAGGTAGTGAAAATTTTTATGGAATAGTAAGAAGACTTCACATGGTATTATGATGAGAAGATGGCTAAAAATCAAAAAGGTAATTCTGTGTGCCTAAGGTGCTTACACAATGGTTTCTAGGACACACGCATAAAATGTATCTTTCAAAATGACACAACAAGATGAGCAGACAGGGATCATATCATGACACCACCTTTTGTAGATGTTGAGATTCTTATGATTTTATTGCAGGTTGTCAAGACTGCAGCCTGGCTTTTGTCACAGCCTCCACATAAGACATCAAGAGACGGTTCATGATCAAGTCCAGTGGCAGAACTACAGTATATCCCACTTCATAAATCATCTGTCAAAGGACATCAGAAGAGGAAATGATTAATCATGACTGCTCTGTTAATGTAACTATTATGAAACAAATGTTCATGTTGCTAATGTAGCAGCTGAACATGTAAGTGAGTTCCACAAACTCTATTAATTATATACCATTAATATTTTAAATGTCTCTTGTTCAAAGTAAGTATAGAATCATTTTATTATTTAATATACTATTTGTCATATTGAATAGCTTTATTAGTTACAAAGCAATATGTAGTGTTGAGGATTGTTTGACAAGTTGATATTCTGTAAAATCTCAGTGTCATACAAAAATAAAACCACAAAGTGTAACTAACTACACATTTAGATGCATAAAAAATAGCAAATGCTAAGGCTGTTATCTTTAGAATAACCAAAGCAAGTAATCAGCACTTAAAGTATATTTAAATACATTTATTAAGACAATTCATTCTCTCTCTCTCTCTCTCTCTCTCAAACACTAGTAAAAATAAAATAACAACTATTCATAAAGGTACTCTACCCCTGTTATTTGCTCTCAGCTAGTGATCAAGTAGCCTGAAAGTAAATTAAACAAAAAGTCTTGCACAGTATGTTGTATTCCGGCTGGAATATATAATAGATACATAGTATTGGTTATTCTTTAGAAGCTGTCAACATCAACTGCACAGTTTTATTCATTTAATGTCTATGGCAGAATCCAGACTTGATAAAGACAAGTTTTCTAACGTACACTAGGTGCGTGAGCCGTCTGTCAGAACGCAGCTGTACGATGCTACATTTCATGTGAAACACTCTCTGCACGGGAGTCAGGCCCATGGGTGCGGGATGCACATTGTAGGAGGTCATAGGTATTTAAATCGTACAGTAAGGGCTTGGCTACGACACTTACATACTATTCAGTATTCTTAGTATTCCACATGCACAGTATTCCACACATGCTTAAGGTAGGGTCCAGGGCATATCTTTTCTGCACATAGTAGTTCAAGTAGTTCTCCTGCATACTGTATTAGGGAGAGCAAATTCCATACATTAGCTTCTGTTGTGGAGGCTAAAGTACGGAATCAACACTTATGTCTAGGCCTGGTCCTATATTCCGGTTTCCACAGTTCCATTTAATACTTATTTTCCAAGCATTTGGGTAATTTTTAATTTTGAACATGTGTGATACACATTGAAATCTATACAGACATACAAAGAATTACACTTGTGACAGAGAGGGTTGTGATTGCAAATGGGCACTTCTGAACTGCAACCATTTTACATTTGTGGGAATTGTGTAACTTAAGGTAGGCCCTTGCTATGAAAAATCTGGGGGGCATGTGGCTTGGCTGAGCTCCAGAGTGGACATACATCTCCTGAGCTCCATCTTAGCTGGGTATAAAACTTTATTTTCTTGGACACTGGGTTACCTGCACAGAATAGACTCCACTTCTGAGCCCCATTCTGCACACATGAAGTGGAGAAAGTCGCCTCATTAATATTGGAGGGTATTACCTTAATTTCCTGGATTTCCTGAATTTCCCGGATAATTTCCACTGGAGGTCATCTCAGGCCTGAGGCCTACCCCTTTACACAGATCTGCTCTCCTGTAGTTTGCATAGATACTGGAACTGCTGCTGTGATGTGAGGCTGTCCATCTCCACCTGCAGTGCTTTCTGCAACTCCCATTTGCTGCCTCCCCTATTAATGTTTTGCTCCCATAGTGGTCAGCAATCCACCACGTGGAAGTGACTGGAGATTAAGTACAAATAGCAAACTTCCAAAGGCTGTTTGTTTTATATTTGGAAATATCAGGGGTGGTTCTAACCCCTACACCACTCAACTGTTCAGTTTTAAACACCTGGGGCCAGATTTACTAAGCTGCGTGTTTAGAAAAGTGGAGATGTTTCCCATAGTAATCAAGTCAGATTCTAGCTGACATTCTCTAGTATGTAATAGGAAAGTAAGAGCTAAAATCTGATTGGTTGCTAAAGGCAACCTCTCCAATTTTCCAAACCCGCAGCTTAATAAATATGGCCCCTGATGTTTTGCAGATCAAGCCATGTACTATTCTTTTGGCGCCAAATCATACGGAAAGCTGCCATAACTAGCATCTTTCTCACACTGTTACCTCAGTGATTGGGGTAATCGAGGTCTGCTGAAATTGGTCATTTCTTTAGTGAAGCTTATCCTATTGGGTAGCCTACATTGTAACTGCTTATCCAACCTGCGATTTATATACTGCTGTACAGCTTACGTAGCTGCCATTCCTGCCTATCCATTTCCTTTCATCAATTCCTCTTCCTATTTGTGAGCCTGTGCATTAATATCACAGCACTAAACTCATCAAGCTGCTGA